>JAEOAE010003668.1:0-85670 GCA_036365155.1 Meriones psammophilus
AATTTAATGATCAGCTGCTGTGACCCAGTTGGACATCAGGCGCCTCAACTGTTTGTGCCTGTGTCTGGAGCACAGCTGGAGTGCTGGCGCCTCGGCCCCACTAGACTACTAGACTTTTTCTAGGGAAGGATTGGGTGATTCAGGTCAGTACAGTTTCCTTCCTTCCCGTGTATTCTCTGGAGACACGGACTCCCTGTCTTTTTTGCCCTGGTGCACACTGCTCAGTGTCCGCCAGCTGGCTGGTCGCAGAAACTGCCTGTGCCTGGAGCACAGCTGTGTGATGGCGGCTCAGTCTCTGCCAGCTGTCTGGTGCGCAGAAACTGCCTGTGTCTGCCTTTGCGGCTTTTGGGAGCCTGAGTGCCCCTCTAAGCTGGGTAATTTTCTGGGGACCTTTTCAGATTGGGGTGAGCTGAGTGCTCTGAGATCAGACCGCCATTTCTATCTCCGGGCGGAGAATCAGGTGCGCAGGCAGGCAGGGCTCTGTGCCAGAACCTGGGTCCCCGGCTCTGGCCCGGGCTGGCTCCTGGGGTGCCCGTGGAACCCGCCTGAGTCTTTTCAGGGGATGTCTGGGTGACCTAAGTCCGGTCCCAATCGTTTCCTGTACCCTGGGGTTATCTCTCGACTGAAAATTCCAGTCTCTGATAGTGTGGTGCCCACGGTTCAGTCTGGGACCGTGACCAGAGACACTGGCTTGTGGCTCTGGGCTGGCGCTGGGGCTGGCGGCAGCGTCTGGCGGAACCGGGATCTCTTCCACGGTTTAGCCGGGTGAGTTAAAAGCTGATTGAATCCCCCACCGTGGGGTATCCTCTCACCTGGGAAACACAATGACTGTGTTTTATGGCCGAGAGTTCTGATTGCTGGTCACTGTGCTGATCCTGCTGTGCTGCTGCTCAGAATGAGAGTCCTCCCGGCGCCGCCATCTTGCCCCTCTGGACGCGGGTTTTTAAGAGCTCTGGAGTCATTTCCTTCGAAGCTGGTTTTTACTTGCTCTGGAGTCATTTATTCAGAAGCGGGTTTATAAGTGCTCTGGGGTCATTTTTTTGCAAGCGGGTTTTTAAGTGCTCTGGAGTCTTTTTGTTGGAAGTGGGTTATTAAGTGAACTGGAGTAATTTTTTGGAAGTGGGTTTTTAAGTGCTCTGGAGTCATTTCGTTGCAAGCAGGTATTTACATACTTCTCAGATATTTTACTGGAAGCGGGTTTTTAAGTGCTCTGCAATCATTTCATTAAGCGGGTTATAAAGTGAACTGAGTCATTTCTTTGGAAGCGGGTTTTTAAGTGCTCTGGAGTAATTTCAATGGAAACAGGTATTACTGTGCTCTGAGGTCATTTCCTTTAAAGCGAGTTACTGTATACTGTATAGATATTTCGTTGGATGCGGGCTTTTAAGTGCTCTGGAGTCATTTCCTTGGAAGCTGGTTTTTAATTGCTCTGGAGTCATTTATTGCAAGAGGGTTTGTAAGTGCTCTGGAGTCATTTCTTTGGAAGTGGGTTTTTAAGTGCTCTGGAGTCATTTCATTGCAAGCGGGTTTGTACATACTTCTCAGACATTTCACTGGAAGTGGGTTTTTTAAGTGCTCTGGAGACATTTTATTGCAAGCGGGTTTTTAAGTCCTCTGGATTCTTTTCTTTAGAAGTGGGTTACTAAGCGAACTGGAGTCATTTCTTTGAAAGCAGGTTTTTAAGTGCTCTGGAGTCATGTCATTGGAAGGGAATTTTTGTGTGCTCTGAGGTCATTTCGTTTAAAGCGAATTATTATATACTGTGTAGACATTTCGTTGGATGCGGGTTTTGAAGTGCTCTGGAGTCAATTCTTTGGAAGCGGGTTTTTACTTGCTCTGGAGTCATTTATTCGGAAACGGGTTTTTAAGTGCTCTGGAGTCATTTCTTTGGTAGTTGGGTATTAAGTGCTTTGGTGTCGTTTTGTTGCAAGCAGGTTTTTAAGTGCTCTGGAGTCTTGTCGTTGGAATCGGGTTATTAAGTGAACTGGAGTCATTTCCTTGGAAGCAGTTTGTAAGTGCTCTGGAGTTATATTGTTGCAAGCGGGTTTTAAGTGCTCTGGCGTCTTTTCATTGGAATCGGGTTATTAAGTGCTCTGGAGTCATTTCGTTCCATGCGGTTTTTATATACTTCTCAGACTTTCACTGGAAGCAGGTTTTTAAGTGCTCTGCAATCATTTCGTTGGATGCAGGTTATAAAGTGAACTGGAGTCATTTCGTTGGAAGCTGGTTTTTAAGTTCTCTGGAGTCATGATGTTGGAAGCAGGTTTTTAAGTACTCTAGAATCATTTCGTTGGAAGCGGGTCATAAGTGTTCTGAAGTTGCTTGTTGCAAGTGGGTTTTTAAGTGCTCTGGAGTCTATTCCTTGGAAGCGGGTTTTTAAGTGCTGTGGAATCATTTCCTTGCAAGCAGGTTTTTAAGTGCTCTGGAGTCATTTCCTTGGAAGCGGGTTTTTAAGTGCTGTGGAGTCATTTCCTTGCAAGCGGGTTTTTAAGTGCTCTGGTGTCATTTTGTTGCAAGCGGGTTTTTTACATACTTCTCAGACATTTCACTGGAAGCAGGTTTTTTTAAGTGCTCTGGAGTCATTTCTTTGGAAGCAGATTTTTAAGTGCTCTAGAGTCATTTCGTTGGAAGGGTTTTTTTAATTGCTGTGGAGTCATTTCGATTTAAGCGGGTTTTTAAGTGCTCTGGAGTCATTTCGTTGTAAGCAGGTTTTTATGTGTTCTGGTATCCTTTCGTTGTAAGCGGGTTTTTAAGTGCTCTGGGGTCATTTCGTTGAAAGCGGGTTTTTAAGTGCTCTGGAGTCATTTCCTTGAAAGCGGGTTTTTAAGTGCTCTGGAGTCATTTAGTTGGAAGCGGGTTTTTAAGTGCTCTGATTTCATTTCGTAGGAATCAGGTTTTTATGTGCTCTGAGGTCATTTCGTTGTAAGCGTGTTTTTAATTGCTGTGGCATCACTTCGTTTAAAGCAGGTGTTTAAGTGCTCTGAAGTCATTTCGTTGGAAGCGGCTTTTTAAGTGCTCTGGAGTCGTTTGGTTGGAAGCGGGTTTGTAAGTACCCTGGATTCATTTCAAGGGAAACGGTTTTTTTACGTGCTCTGAGGTCCTTTTTTGGGGAGCATGTTTTTAAGTGTTTTGGTGTCCTTTCTTTGGAAGCGGGTTTTTAAGTCTTCTGGTATCCTTTCGTTGGTAGCAGGTTTTTAAGTGCTCTGGAGTCATTTCTTTGGAAGCGAGTTTTTAAGTGCTCTGGAGTCATGTTGCTGGAAGCAGGTTTTTAAGTGCTCTGGAGTCATTTCGTTGGAAGAGGGTTTTTAGTGCTCTGGAGTCATTTTGTTGGAAGCTGGTTTTTAAGTGCTGGAGTCATTTCTTTGGAAGCAAGGTTTTAAGTGCTCTCGAGTCATTTCGTTGGAAACAGGTTATTAAGTGTTCTGGTGTCCTTTCGTTGGAAGCAGGTTTTTAAGTGCTCTGGAGTCATTTCTTTGGAAAGGGGGTTTATGTGCTTTGAGGTCATTTCATTGAAAGCGGGTTTTTAAGTATCCTGGTGTCCTTTTGTTGGAAGTGGGTTTTTAAGTGCTCTGGAGTCATTCTGTTGGTAGGGTGTTTTTAATTGCTGTCGATTCATTTCGTTTTAAGAGGGTTTTTAAGTGCTCTGGAGTCATTTCGTTGGAATCGGATTTTTAAGTCCTCCGGAGTCCTTTGGTTGGAAGCGGGTTTGTACCCTGGATTCATTTTGTTGGAAACGTTTTTTTATGTGCTCTGAGGTCATTTTTTTGGCAGCGTGTTTTTAAGTGTTCTGGTGTCCTTTCTTTGGAAGCGGTTTTTAAGTCTTCTGGTATCCTTTCGTTGGTAGCAGGTTTTTAAGTGCTCCAGAGTCATTTCTTTGGAAGCAAGGTTTTAAGTGCTCTGGAGTCATTTCGTTGTAAGCGGGTTTTTAAGTGTTCTGGTATCCTGTCGTTGGAAGCAGGTTTTTAACTGCTCTAGAGTCATTTCATTGGAAGCATTTTTTTTAATTGCTGTGGAGTCATTTTTGTTTTGTTTTAAGTGCTCTGGAGTCGGGCTTTTTAAGTCCTTTTCTGGAGCGGGTTTTTAAGTGCTCTGGAGTCATTTTGTTGGAAGTGGGTTTTTAAGTGTACTGGTATCCTTTTGTTGGAAGCGGGTTTTTAGGTGCTCTGGTATACTTTCGTTGGAAGCAGGTTTTTAAGTGCTCTAGAGTCATTTCGTTGGTTTTTTTTTTTTTTTTAATTGCTGTGGAGTCATTTCGATTTAAGCGGGTTTTTAAGTGCTCTGGAGTCATTTATTTGGATCGGGTTTTTAAGTGTTCTGGTATCCTTTCGTGGGAAGCGGGTTTTTTAAGTGCTGTGTGGCATAAGTGCTCTGAAGTCATTTCCTTGGAAGCGGGTTTTTAAGTGTTCTTGAGTCATTTCATTGGAAGCGGGTTTTTAAGTGTTCTGGTGTCCTTTCGTTGGAAGCAGGTTTTTAAGTGCTCTGGAGTCATTTTGTTAGAAGTGGGTTTTTAAGTGTTCTGGTATCCTTTCGTTGGAAGCGGGTTTTTAAGTGCTCTTGAGTCATTTCGTTGGAAGCGGGTTTTTAAGTGTTCTGTTGTCCTTTCATTGGAAGCGGGTTTTTAAGTGCTCTGGAGTCATTTCGTTGTAAGCGGGTTTTTAAGTGTTCTGGTATCATTTCGTTGGAAGCAGGTTTTTAAGTGCTCTTGAGTCATTTCATTGGAAGCGGGTTTTTAAATGTTCTGGTGTCCTTTCATTGGAAGCGGGTTTTTAAGTGCTCTGGAGTCATTTCGATTTAAGCGGGTTTTTAAGTGCTCTGGAGTCATTTCGTTGGAAGCAAGGTTTTAGGAGCCCTGGAGTCATTTCGTTGGAAGTGGGTTTTTAAGTGCTTTGGGGTCATTTCGTTGGAAGTGGATTTTTAAGTGCTCTGGAGTCATTACCTTGGAAACAGTTTTTTTAACTGCTCTGGAGTCATTTCGTTGGTAGCTGGTTTTTAAGTGCTCTGGTGTCCTTTCATTGGAAGTGGGTTTTTAAGTGCTCTGGAGTCATTTCGTTGGAAGCAGGTTTGTAAGTGCTCTGGAGTAATTTCTTTGGAAGCAATGTTTTAGGGGCTCTGGAGTCATTTAGTTGGAAGCGGGTTTTTAAGTGATCTGGTGTCCTTTCGTTGGAAGCTGGTTTTTAAGTGCTTTGGGGTCATTTCGTTGGAAGTGGGTTTTTAAGTGCTCTGGAGTCATTTCGTTGGTAGCTGATTTTTAAGTGCTCTGGATTCTTTTCATTGGAATCGGCTTTTTAAGTGCTCTGGAGTTGTTTGTTTGGAAGCTGGTTTGTAAGTACCCTGGATTCATTTCGTTGGAAATGGTTTTTTATGTGCTCTGAGATCATTTTTTTTTGGCAGCGTTTTTTTAAGTGTTCTGGTGTCCTTTCTTTGGAAGCGGGTTTTTAAGTCTTCTGGTATCCTTTCGTTGGTAGCAGGTTTTAAAGTGCTCCAGAGTCATTTCTTTGGAAGCAAGGTTTTAAGTGCTCTGGAGTCATTTTGTTGTAATCGTGTTTTTAAGCTTTCTGGTATCCTTTCGTTGGAAGCAGGTTTTTAAGTGCTCTAGAGTCATTTCGTTGGAAGTGTTTTTTTAATTGCTGTGCAGTCATTTCAATTTAAGCGGGTTTTTAAGTGCTCTGGAGTCATTTCGTTGTAAGCAGGTTTTTATGTGTTCTGGTATTCTTTCGCTGTAAGGCGGTTTTAAGTGATCTGGGGTCATTTCGTTTTAGGCGGGTTTTTAAGTGCTCTGGAGTCATTTCCTTGGAAAGCGGTTTTTAAGTGCTCTGGAGTCATATAGTTGGAAGCAGGTTTTTAAGTGCTCTGGAGTCATTACTTAGGAAACGGGTTTTTATGTGCTCTGAGGTCATTTCGTTGGAAGCGTGTTTTTAATTGCTGTGGCATCACTTCGTTTAAAGCAGGTGTTTAAGTGCTCTTGAGTCATTTTGTTGGAAGCGGGTTTTTAAGTGTTCTGGTATCCTTTCGTTGGAAGCCAGTTTTTAAGTGCTCTGGAGTCATTTCCTTGGAAGCAGTTTTGTAAGTGCTCTGGAGTTATATTGTTGCAAGTGGGGTTTTAAGTGCTCTGGCGTCTTTTCATTGGAATCGGGTTATTAAGTGCTCTGGAGTCATTTCGTTCCAAGCGGTTTTTATATACTTCTCAGAATTTCACTGGAAGCAGGTTTTTAAGTGCTCTGCAATCATTTCGTTCGAAGCGGGTTATAAAGTGAACTGGAGTCATTTCGTTGGAAGCTGGTTTTTAAGTTCTCTGAAGTCATGATGTTGGAAACAGGTTTTTAAGTACTCTGGAGTCATTTCGTTGGAAGCGGGTCATAAGTGTTCTGAAGTTCCTTGTTGCAAGTGCGTTTTTAAGTGCTCTGGAGTCAATTCCTTCAGCGCGGTTTTTAAGTGCTCTGAGTCATTTCCTTGCAAGCGGGTTTTGAAGTGCTCAGGAGTCATTTCCTTGGAACCGGGTTTTTAAGTGCTCTGAGTCATTTCATTGGAAGCGGGTTTTTAAGTGCTCTGGTGTCATTTTGTTGCAAGCGGGTTTTTTACATACTTCTCAGACATTTCACTGGAAGCAGGTTTTTTTAAGTGCTCTGGAGTCATTTCTTTGGAAGCAGGTTTTTAAGTGCTCTGGAATCATTTCCTTGGAAATGGTTTTTAGTTGCTCTGGAGTCATTTATTCTGAAGCGGGTTTTTAAGTGCCCTGGAGTCATTTCTTTGGATACGGGGTTTATGTGCTTTGAGGTCATTTCGTTGGATGCGGGTTTTTAAGTATTCTTGTGTCCTTTTGTTGGAAGTGGGTTTTTAAGTGCTCTGGAGTCATTCCGTTGGAAGGGTATTTTTAATTGCCGTCGATTCATTTCTTTTTAAGAGGATTTTTAAGTGCTCTGGAGTCATTTCGTTGGAATCGGGTTTTTAAGTCTTCTGGTATCCTTTCGTTTTAAGTAAGTTTTTAAGTGCTCTGGAGTCATTTCTTTGGAATTGGCTTTTTAAGTACTCTGGAGTCCTTTGGTTGGAAGCGGGTTTGTAAGTACCCTTTATTCATTTCGTTGGAATCGGTTTTTTATGTGCTCTGAGGTCATTTTTTTGGCAGCGTGTTTTTAAGTGTTCTGGTGTCCTTTCTTTGGAAGCAGGTTTTTAAGTCTTCTGGTATCCTTTCGTTGGAAGCAGGTTTTTAAGTGCTCTAGAGTCATTTTGTTGGAAGCGTTTTTTTAATTGCTGTGTAGTCATTTCGTTTTAAGCGGGTTTTTAAGTGCTCTGGAGTCATTTCGTTGTAAGCGGGTTTTTAAGTGTTCTGGGATCCTTTCGTTGGAAGTAGGTTTTTAAGTGCTCTGGAGTCATTTCGTTGAAAGCTGGTTTTTATGTGTTCTGGTGTCCTTTCGTTGTAAGCGGGTTTTTAAGTTCTCTTGGGTCTTTTCGTTTGAATCGGGTTTTTAAGTGCTCTGGAGTCATTTCCTTGGAAGCAGGTTTTTAAGTGCTCTGGAGTCATTTATTTGGAAGCGGGTTTTTAAGTGCTCTGGATTCATTTCGTTGGAAACGGGTGTTTAAGTGCTCAGAAGTCATTTCGTTGGAAACGGGTTTTTAAGTGTTCTGGTATCCTTTTGTTGGAAGCGGGTTTTTAAGTGCTCTTGAGTCATTTCTTTGGAAGCGGGTTTTTAAGTGTTCTGGTGTCCTTTCATTGGAAGCAGGTTTTTAAGTGCTCTGGAGGCATTTTGTTGGAAGGGGGTTTTTAAGTGTTCTGGTATCCTTTCGTTGGAAGCAGGTTTTTAAATGATCTGGTGTCCTTTCATTGGAAGCGGGTTTTTAAGTGCTCTGGTGTCATTTTCTTGCAAGCGGGTTTTTTACATACTTCTCAGACATTTCACTGGAAGCAGGTTTTTTTAAGTGCTCTGGAGTCATTTCTTTGGAAGCAGGTTTTTAAGTGCTCTGGAATCATTTCCTTGGAAGTGGTTTTTAGTTGCTCTGGAGTCATTTATTCGGAAGCGGGTTTTTAAGTGCTCTGGAGTCATTTCTTTGGAAGCAGGTTTTTAAGTGCTCTGGAGTCATTTCGTTGGAATCGGGTTTTTAAGTCTTCTGGTATCCTTTTCGTTTTTGAAGTAAGTTTTTTAAGTGCTCTGGAGTCATTTCTTTGGAATCGGCTTTTTAAGTACTCCGGAGTCCTTTGGTTGGAAGCAGGTTTGTAAGTACCCTGGATTCATTTCGTTGGAAACGGTTTTTTATGTGCTCTGAGGTCATTTTTTTGGCAGCGTGTTTTTAAGTGTTCTGGTGTCCTTTCTTTGGAAGCGGGTTTTTAAGTCTTCTTGTATCCTTTCGTTGGTAGCAGGTTTTTAAGTGCTCCAGAGTCATTTCTTTGGAAGCAAGGTTTTAAGTGCTCTGGAGTTATTTCGTTGTAAGCGGGTTTTTAAGTGTTCTGGGATCCTTTCGTTGGAAGCAGGTTTTTAAGTGCTCTGGAGTCATTTCATTGGAAGCAGGTTTGTAAGTGCTCTGGAGTCATTTCTTTGGAAGCAAGGTTTTAGGTGCTCTGGAGTCATTTCGTTGTAAGCGGGTTTTTAAGTGTTCTGGGATCCTTTCATTGGAAGTAGGTTTTTAAGTGCTCTGGAGTCATTTCGTTGAAAGGTGGTTTTTATGTGTTCTGGTGTCCTTTCGTTGTAAGCGGGTTTTTAAGTGCTCTGGGGTAATTTCGTTGGAATCGGGTTTTTAAGTGCTCTGGAGTCATTTCCTTGGAAGCAGGTTTTTAAGTGCTCTGGAGTCATTTAGTTGGAAGCGGGTTTTTAAGTGCTCTGGAGTCATTTCGTTGGAAACGGGTTTTTATGTGCTCTGAGGTCATTTCGTTGGAAGGGTGTTTTTAATTGCTGTGGCATCACTAAAGCAGGTTTAAAGCAGGTGTTTAAGTGCTCTTGAGTCATTTTGTTGGAAGCGGGTTTTAAGTGTTTGAGTCATTTTGTTGGCGGGTTTTTAAGTGTTCTGGTATCCTTTTGTTGGAAACGGGTTTTTAAGTGCTCTTGAGTCTTTTCTTTGGAAGCGGGTTTTTAAGTGTTCTGGTGTCCTTTCATTGGAAAAAGGTTTTTAAGTGCTCTGGAGGCATTTTGTTGGAAGGGGGTTTTTAAGTGTTCTGGTTATCCTTTCGTTGGAAGTAGGTTTTTAAATGATCTGGTGTCATTTCATTGGAAGCGGGTTTTTAAGTCTCTGAGTCATTCATTTGGAAGCGGTTTTTGTCTTGTCATTTCATTGGAAGCGGGTTTTTTTCTTGTCAAGCTGGTTTTTTACATACTTCTCAGACATTTCACTGGAAGCAGGGTTTTTAAGTGCTCTGGAATCATTTCTTTTTGAAGCAGGTTTTTAAGTGCTCTGGAATCATTTCCTTTGAAGTGGTTTTTAGTTGCTCTGAGTCATTTATTGGAAGCGGTTTTTAAGTGCTCTGGAGTCATTTCTTTGACGCTGGTTTTTAAGTGCTCTGGAGTCATTTCGTTGGAATCGGGTTTTTAAGTCTTCTGGTATCCTTTCGTTTGAAGTAAGTTTTTAAGTGCTCTGGAGTCATTTCTTTGGAATCGGTTTTTAAGTACTCCGAGTCCTTTGGTTGGAAGCGGGTTTTTAAGTACCCTGGATTGATTTCGTTGAAAACGGTTTTTATGTGCTCTGAGGTCATTTTTTTTTTGCAGCGTGTTTTTAAGTGTTCTGTTGTCCTTTCTTTGGAAGTGGGTTTTTAAGTCTTCTGGTATCCTTTCGTTGGTAGCAGGTTTTTAAGTGCTCCAGAGTCATTTCTTTGGAAGCAAGGTTTTAAGTGCTCTGGAGTCATTTCGTTGTAAGCGGGTTTTTAAGTGTTTTGATATCTTTCGTTGGAAGCAGGTTTTTAAGTGCTCTAGAGTCATTTTGTTGGAAGCGTTTTTTTAATTGCTGTGTAGTCATTTCGTTTTAAGCGGGTTTTTAAGTGTTCTGGGATCCTTTCGTTGGAAACAGGTTTTTAAGTGCTCTGGAGTCATTTCCTTGGAAGCAGGTTTTTAAGTGCTCTGGAGTCATTTAGTTGGAAGCTGGTTTTAAGTTTGGAGTCATGTGCTCTGAGGTCATTTCGTTGGAAAGCGGGTTTTTAAGTGTTCTGGTATCCTTTTGTTGGAAGCAGGTTTTTAAGTGCTCTTGAGTCATTTCTTTGGAAGTGGGTTTTTAAGTGTTCTGGTGTCCTTTCTTTGGAAGCGGGTTTTAAGTCTTCTGAGTCATTTCGTTGGAAGGGTATTTTTAAGTGCTTCAGAGTCATTTCTTTGGAAGCAGGGTTTTAAGTGCTCTGAGTCATTTTGTTGTAATCGGTTTTTAAGTCTTCTGGTATCCTTTTGTTGGAAGTAGGTTTTTAAGTGCTCTAGAGTCATTTCTTTGGAGCTTTGGTTTTTAAGTGCTCTGGAGTCATTTCAATTGGAAGCGGGTTTTTAAGTGCTCTGGAGTCATTTTTTGGAAGCAGGTTTTTATGTGTTCTGGTATTCATTTTTTTGAAGTGGGTTTTTAAGTGATCTGGTGTCATTTCGTTGGAAGCAGGTTTTTAAGTCTTCTGGAGTCATTTCTTTGGAAGCGGGTTTTTAAGTGCTCTGGAGTCATTTAGTTGGAAGCAGGTTTTAAGTGCTCTGAGTCATTACTTAGGAAACGGGTTTTTATGTGCTCTGAGTCATTTCGTTGGAAGCGGGTTTTTTAAGTGTTTTAATTGAAAGCTGGTTTTAAGTGGCAGTCATTTTCGTTTAAAGCAGGTTTTTAAGTGCTCTTGAGTCATTTTTGTTGGAAGCGGGTTTTTAAGTGTTCTGGATCCTTTCGTTGGAAGCAGGTTTTTAAGTGCTCTGAGTCATTTTTTGGAAGCAGTTTTTTAAGTGCTCTGGAGTCATTTATTTGCAAGTGGGTTTTAAGTGCTCTGGTGTCTTTTCATTGAATCAGGTTTTTAAGTGCTCTGAGTCATTTCGTTGGAAAGGGTTTTAAGTGTTCTGGAGTCATTTTGTTGCAAGCGGGTTTTTAAGTGCTCTGAGTCATTTCGTTGGAAGCGGGTTTTAAGTGTTCTGGGTTTTAAGGTTTTTAAGTGCTCTGAGTCATTTTGTTGGAAGCGGTTTTTAAGTGTTCAGGAGTCATTTCCTAGGAACCGGGTTTTTAAGTGATCTGAAGTCATTTCATTTGAAGCGGGTTTTTAAGTGCTCTGGTGTCATTTTGTTGCAAGCGGGTTTTTACATACTTCTCAGACATTTCACTGGAAGCAGGTTTTTTTTAAGTGCTCTGGAGTCATTTCTTTGGAAGCAGGTTTTTAAGTGCTCTGGATCATTTCCTTGAAGTGGTTTTTAGTTGCTCTCTGAGTCATTTATTTGGAAGCGGGTTTTTAAGTGCTCTGGAGTCATTTCTTTGGAAGCGGGGTTTTTAAGTGCTCTGAGGTCATTTCGTTGGATGCGGGTTTTTAAGTATTCTGGTGTCCTTTGTTTGAAGCGGTTTTTAAGTGCTCTGGAGTCATTTCGTTTGGAAGGGTATTTTTAAGTGCTCTGGAGTCATTTTTTTTAAGAGGTTTTTAAGTGCTCTGGAGTCATTTCGTTGGAATCGGGTTTTTAAGTGCTTCTGAGGTCATTTTTTTTAAGCTGGTTTTTAAGTGCTCTGGAGTCATTTCTTTGAATTGGTTTTTAAGTCTTCTGAGTCCTTTGGTTGGAAGCGGGTTTTTAAGTGCTCTTTAGTCATTTCGTTGGAAGCAAGGGTTTTTATGTGGAGTCTGAGGTCATTTTTTTGTTCTGGGATCCTGTTTTTAAGTGTTCTGGAGTCATTTCTTTGGAAGCAGGTTTTTAAGTCTTCTGGAGTCCTTTCTTTGGAAGCAGGTTTTAAGTGCTCTAGAGTCATTTTGTTTAAGCGGCGTTTTTTAAGTGTTCTGTAGTCCTTTCATTTTAAGCGGGTTTTTAAGTGCTCTGGAGTCATTTCGTTGAAGCGGGTTTTTAAGTGTTCTGGGATCCTTTCGTTGGAAGCGGGTTTTTAAGTGCTCTGGAGTCATTTCGTTGAAAGCTGGTTTTTATGTGTTCTGGTGTCATTTCTTTCGTTGAAGCGGGTTTTAAGTGCTCTGGGGTCATTTCGTTTGAAGCGGGTTTTTAAGTGCTCTGAGTCATTTCCTTGGAAGCAGGTTTTTAAGTGCTCTGGAGTCATTTATTTGGAAGCGGGTTTTTAAGTGCTCTGGATTCATTTCGTTTAAAGCAGGTTTTAAGTGCTCTGAGTCATTTTGTTGGAAACGGGTTTTTAAGTGTTCTGGTATCCTTTTGTTGGAAGCGGGTTTTTAAGTGCTCTTGAGTCATTTCTTTGGAAGCGGGTTTTTAAGTGTTCTGGTGTCCTTTCATTGGAAGCAGGTTTTTAAGTGCTCTGGAGGCATTTTGTTGGAAGGGGGTTTTTAAGTGTTCTGGTATCCTTTCGTTGGAAGCAGGTTTTTAAATGATCTGGTGTCCTTTCATTGGAAGCGGGTTTTTAAGTGCTCTGGTGTCATTTTCTTGCAAGCGGGTTTTTTACATACTTCTCAGACATTTCACTGGAAGCAGGTTTTTTTAAGTGCTCTGGAGTCATTTCTTTGGAAGCAGGTTTTTAAGTGCTCTGGAATCATTTCCTTGGAAGTGGTTTTTAGTTGCTCTGGAGTCATTTATTCGGAAGCGGGTTTTTAAGTGCTCTGGAGTCATTTCTTTGGAAGCAGGTTTTTAAGTGCTCTGGAGTCATTTCGTTGGAATCGGGTTTTTAAGTCTTCTGGTATCCTTTCGTTTGAAGTAAGTTTTTAAGTGCTCTGGAGTCATTTCTTTGGAATCGGCTTTTTAAGTACTCCGGAGTCCTTTGGTTGGAAGCAGGTTTGTAAGTACCCTGGATTCATTTCGTTGGAAACGGTTTTTTATGTGCTCTGAGGTCATTTTTTTGGCAGCGTGTTTTTAAGTGTTCTGGTGTCCTTTCTTTGGAAGCGGGTTTTTAAGTCTTCTTGTATCCTTTCGTTGGTAGCAGGTTTTTAAGTGCTCCAGAGTCATTTCTTTGGAAGCAAGGTTTTAAGTGCTCTGGAGTTATTTCGTTGTAAGCGGGTTTTTAAGTGTTCTAAGCGTTGAAACAGGTTTTTAAGTGTTCTGGGATCTGGTTTTATGTGTTTGGAAGCGGGTTTTTAAGTGCTCTGGAGTCATTTCATTGGAAGCAGGTTTTTAAGTGCTCTGGAGGTTTTCTTTGGAAGCAAGGTTTTTAGGTGCTCTGGAGTCATTTTTTTGTTGTAAGCGGTTTTTTTTAAGTGTTCTGGGATCCTTTCTTTGGAAGCGGGTTTTTAAGTGTTCTGAGTCATTTCATTGAAAGGTGGTTTTTAAGTGTTCTGGTGTCCTTTCAAGTGGGTTTTTTAAGTTCTCAGAATTTCACTGGTTTTTAAGTGCTCTGGGGTCATTTTCTTTGGAAGCGGGTTTTTAAGTGCTCTGGAGTCATTTCCTTGGAAGCAGGTTTTTAAGTGCTCTGGAGTCATTTCTTTGAAGCGGGTTTTAAGTGCTCTGGAGTCATTTCGTTGGAAACGGGTTTTTATGTGCTCTGAGGTCATTTCGTTGGAAGGGTGTTTTTAAGTGCTCTGGCATCAATTTCGTTTAAAGTCAGGTTTTTAAGTGCTCTGGAGTCATTTTCGTTGGAAGCGGGTTTTAAGTGTTCTGGGAGTCCATTTAGTTGGAAGCGGGTTTTTAAGTGCTCTGGAGTCATTTCGTTGGAAACGGGTTTTTATGTGCTCTGAGGTCATTTCGTTGGAAGGGTGTTTTTAATTGCTGTGGCATCACTTCGTTTAAAGCAGGTGTTTAAGTGCTCAGAAGTCATTTCGTTGGAAGCGGGTTTTTAAGTGTTCTGGTATCCTTTTGTTGGAAGCGGGTTTTTAAGTGCTCTTGAGTCATTTCTTTGGAAGCGGGTTTTTAAGTGTTCTGGTGTCCTTTCATTGGAAACAGGTTTTTAAGTGCTCTGGAGGCATTTTGTTGGAAGGGGGTTTTTAAGTGTTCTGGTATCCTTTCGTTGGAAGTAGGTTTTTAAATGATCTGGTGTCCTTTCATTGGAAGCGGGTTTTTAAGTGCTCTGGTGTCATTTTCTTGCAAGCGGGTTTTTTACATACTTCTCAGACATTTCACTGGAAGCAGGTTTTTTTAAGTGCTCTGGAATCATTTCTTTGGAAGCAGGTTTTTAAGTGCTCTGGAATCATTTCCTTGGAAGTGGTTTTTAGTTGCTCTGGAGTCATTTATTCGGAAGCGGGTTTTTAAGTGTTCTGGAGTCATTTCTTTGGAAGCGGGTTTTTAAGTGCTCTGGAGTCATTTCGTTGGAATCAGGTTTTTAAGTCTTCTGGTATCCTTTCGTTTGAAGTAAGTTTTTAAGTGCTCTGGAGTCATTTCTTTGGAATCGGCTTTTTAAGTACTCTGGAGTCCTTTGGTTGGAAGCGGGTTTGTAAGTACCCTGGATTGATTTCGTTGAAAACGGTTTTTTATGTGCTCTGAGGTCATTTTTTTTTTGCAGCGTGTTTTTAAGTGTTCTGTTGTCCTTTCTTTGGAAGCGGGTTTTTAAGTCTTCTGGTATCCTTTCGTTGGTAGCAGGTTTTTAAGTGCTCCAGAGTCATTTCTTTGGAAGCAAGGTTTTAAGTGCTCTGGAGTCATTTCGTTGTAAGCGGGTTTTTAAGTGTTCTGATATCTTTCGTTGGAAGCAGGTTTTTAAGTGCTCTAGAGTCATTTTGTTGGAAGCGTTTTTTTAATTGCTGTGTAGTCATTTCGTTTTAAGCGGGTTTTTAAGTGTTCTGGGATCCTTTCGTTGGAAACAGGTTTTTAAGTGCTCTGGAGTCATTTCGTTGAAAGCTGGTTTTTATGTGTTCTGGTGTCATTTCGTTGAAGCTGGTTTTTAAGTGCTCTGGGAGTCATTTCTGAGGTCATTGAATCGGGTTTTTAAGTGCTCTGGAGTCATTTGTTGGAAGCAGGTTTTTAAGTGCTCTTGAGTCATTTAGTTGGAAGCTGGTTTTTAAGTGTTCTGAGTGTGCTCTGAGGTCTTTGGAAGCGGGTTTTTAAGTGTTCTGGTATCCTTTTGTTGGAAGCGGGTTTTTAAGTGCACTTGAGTCATTTCTTTGGAAGTGGGTTTTTAAGTGTTCTGGTGTCCTTTCATTGGAAGCGGGTTTTTAAGTGCTCTGGTGTCATTTTCTTGCAAGTGGGTTTTTTACATACTTCTCAGACATTTCACTGGAAGCAGGTTTTTAAGTGCTCTGGAGTCATTTCTTTGAAGCAGGTTTTTAAGTGCTCTGGAATCATTTCCTTGAAAGTGGTTTTTAGTTGCTCTGGAGTCATTTATTCTGAAGCGGGTTTTTAAGTGCTCTGAGTCATTTCTTTGAAGCGGGTTTTAAGTGCTCTGGAGTCATTTAGCTGGAAGCAGGTTTTTAAGTGCTCTGGAGTCATTTCGTTTGAAAGCAGGTTTTTAGTGCTCTGAGTCATTTCGTTGGAAGCTGGTTTTTAAGTGCTGGAGTCATTTCTTTGGAAGCAAGGTTTTAAGTGCTCTCGAGTCATTTCGTTGGAAACAGGTTATTAAGTGTTCTGGTGTCCTTTTGTTGGAAGCGGGTTTTTAAGTGCTCTGGAGTCATTCCGTTGGAATCGGTTTTTAAGTCTTCTGGTATCCTTTTTGTTGGAAGTGGGTTTTTAAGTGCTCTGGAGTCTTTTCTTTGGAATCGGCTTTTTAAGTACTCTGAGTCCTTTGGTTGGAAGCAGGTTCATAAGTACCCTGGATTCATTTCGTTGGAAATGGGTTTTTATGTGCTCTGAGGTCATTTTTTTGGCAGCGTGTTTTTAAGTGTTCTGGTGTCCTTTCTTTGGAAGCGGGTTTTTAAGTCTTCTTGTATCCTTTCATTGGTAGCAGGTTTTTAAGTGCTCCAGAGTCATTTCTTTGGAAGCAAGGTTTTTAAGTGCTCTGGTGTCATTTTGTTGTAAGCGGGTTTTTAAGTGTTCTGGGATCCTTTCTTTGGAAGCAGGTTTTTTTAAGTGCTCTGGAGTCATTTCTTTGGAAGCAGGTTTTTAAGTGCTCTGGAGTCATTTCTTTGGAAGTGGTTTTTAGGTGCTCTGGAGTCATTTCGTTTTAAGCGGGTTTTTAAGTGTTCTGGAGTCATTTTCTTTGATAGGTTTTTAAGTGCTCTGAGTCATTTCGTTGAAAGGTGGTTTTTTTAAGTGTTCTTGTGTCATTTTTGTTGAAGCGGGTTTTTAAGTGCTCTGGAGTCATTTCCGTTGGAAGGGGGTTTTTAAGTGCTCTGGATTCATTTCTTTTTAAGCAGGATTTTTAAGTGCTCTGGAGTCATTTAGTTGGAAGCGGGTTTTTAAGTCTCTGGTATCATTTCGTTTTAAGCGGGTTTTTAAGTGCTCTGAGTCATTTGAATTGGTTTTTGGAAGGTGTTTTTAATTGCGGGTTTGTGGCCCTTTATTCATTTGTTGGAAGGGTTTTTAAGTGCTCTGAGGTCATTTTTTTGGCAGCGGGTTTTTAAGTGTTCTGGTGTCCTTTTTTGGAAGCGGTTTTTAAGTCTTCTGTAGTCATTTCTTTGGAAGCGGGTTTTTAAGTGTTCTAGAGTCATTTTGTTGGAAGCGGTTTTTAAGTGCTCTCTGTAGTCATTTTGTTTGGAAGGGGTTTTTAAGTGTTCTGAGTCCTTTCGTTGGAAGTAGGTTTTTAAATGATCTTGAGTCATTTCATTGGAAGCGGTTTTTAAGTGTTCTGGGATCATTTTCTTGGAAGTAGTTTTTTAAGTGCTCTGAGTCATTTGTTGGAAGCTGGTTTTTTAAGTGTTCTGGTGTCCTTTCTTTGGAAGCAGGTTTTTAAGTTCTCTTGGTCATTTCGTTTGAAGTGGTTTTTAGTTGCTCTGAGTCATTTATTGAAGCGGTTTTTAAGTGCTCTGGAGTCATTATTTTGAAGCGGGTTTTTAAGTGCTCTGGAGTCATTTCGTTGGAAGCGGGTTTTTAAGTCTTCTGGTAGTCATTTCGTTTGAAGCTGGTTTTTAAGTGTTCTGGAGTCATTTCTTTGGAAGCGGGTTTTTAAGTGCTCTTGAGTCATTTCTTTGGAAGCGGGTTTTTAAGTGTTCTGGTGTGATTTCATTGAAAAGCAGGTTTTTAAGTGCTCTGAGGCATTTTTTTGGAAGCGGGTTTTTAAGTGTTCTGGTGTCTTTTTTTTGGAAGCAGGTTTTTAAGTCTTCTGGTGTCCTTTCTTTGGTAGCAGGTTTTTAAGTGCTCCAGAGTCATTTTTTTGGAAGCGGGTTTTAAGTGCTCTGGAGTCATTTTGTTGAAGCGGGTTTTTAAGTGTTCTGAGTCATTTCTTTGGAAGCAGGTTTTTAAGTGCTCTGGAGTCATTTTGTTGGAAGTGGTTTTTAGTTGCTCTGTAGTCATTTATTTGAAGCGGGTTTTTAAGTGTTCTGAGTCATTTCTTTGGAAACAGGTTTTTAAGTGCTCTGGAGTCATTTTTCGTTGAAAGCTGGTTTTTATGTGTTCTGGTGTCCTTTCGTTTGAAGCGGGTTTTTAAGTGCTCTGGAGTCATTTCTTTGGAATCGGTTTTTAAGTGCTCTGGAGTCATTTGGTTGGAAGCAGGTTTTTAAGTGCTCTGGAGTCATTTAGTTGGAAGCTGGTTTTTTATGTGCTCTGAGGTCATTTTTTTGGAAGCGGTTTTTAAGTGTTCTGGTGTCCTTTCTTTGGAAGCGGGTTTTTAAGTCTTCTTGAGTCATTTCGTTGGAAGTGGGTTTTTAAGTGTTCTGGAGTCATTTCTTTGGAAGCGGGGTTTTAAGTGCTCTGGAGTCATTTTCTTGCAAGTGGGTTTTTAAGTGTTCTGGGATTTCATTGGAAGCAGGTTTTTTAAGTGCTCTGGAGTCATTTCTTTGGAAGCAGGTTTTTAAGTGCTCTGGAGTCATTTCTTTGGAAGTGGGTTTTAGGTGCTCTGGAGTCATTTATTATGAAGAGGGTTTTTAAGTGCTCTGGAGTCATTTCTTTGGAAGCAGGTTTTTAAGTGCTCTGGAGTCATTTCGTTGAAAGGTGGTTTTTATGTGTTCTGGTGTCCTTTCGTTGTAAGCGGGTTTTTAAGTGCTCTGGGGTCATTTCGTTGGAATCGGGTTTTTAAGTGCTCTGGAGTCATTTCCTTGGAAGCAGGTTTTTAAGTGCTCTGGAGTCATTTAGTTGGAAGCGGGTTTTTAAGTGCTCTGGAGTCATTTCGTTGGAAACGGGTTTTTATGTGCTCTGAGGTCATTTCGTTGGAAGGGTGTTTTTAATTGCTGTGGCATCACTTCGTTTAAAGCAGGTGTTTAAGTGCTCAGAAGTCATTTCGTTGGAAGCGGGTTTTTAAGTGTTCTGGTATCCTTTTGTTGGAAGCGGGTTTTTAAGTGCTCTTGAGTCATTTCTTTGGAAGCGGGTTTTTAAGTGTTCTGGTGTCATTTCATTGGAAACAGGTTTTTAAGTGCTCTGGAGGCATTTTGTTGGAAGGGGGTTTTTAAGTGTTCTGGTATCCTTTCTTTGGAAGTAGGTTTTTAAATGATCTGGTGTCCTTTCATTGGAAGCCGGTTTTTAAGTGCTCTGGTGTCATTTTCTTGCAAGCGGGTTTTTTACATACTTCTCAGACATTTCACTGGAAGCAGGTTTTTTTAAGTGCTCTGGAATCATTTCTTTGGAAGCAGGTTTTTAAGTGCTCTGGAATCATTTCCTTGGAAGTGGTTTTTAGTTGCTCTGGAGTCATTTATTCGGAAGCGGGTTTTTAAGTGCTCTGGAGTCATTTCTTTGGAAGCGGGTTTTTAAGTGCTCTGGAGTCATTTCGTTGGAATCGGGTTTTTAAGTCTTCTGGTATCCTTTCGTTTGAAGTAAGCTCTGAGTCATTTTTTAAGTGTTTCTGGTGTCATTTTCTTTGAATCAGGTTTTTAAGTGTTCTGAGTCCTTTGGTTGGAAGTAGGTTTTAAGTGCTCTGGATTCATTTCGTTGAAAGGTGGTTTTTATGTGTTCTGTGGTCATTTTTTTTTGCAGTGCTCGTGTTTTTAATCGGTTTTCTGTTGTCCTTTCTTTGGAAGCGGGTTTTTAAGTCTTCTGGTATCCTCTTCATTTTTGGAAAGCAGTTCTGTTGTCCTTTCTTTGGAGCGGGTTTTTAAGTCTTCTGGTATCCTTTAATTTGGCTTTTTAAGTGCTCCAGAGTCATTTTCTTTGGAAGCAAGGTTTTAAGTGCTCTGGAGTTTTCATTGTAGATTCCAGAAAGCGGGTTTTTAAGTGTTCTGATATCTTTCGTTGGAAGCAGGTTTTTAAGTGCTCTAGAGTCATTTTGTTTAGAGCATTTTGTTTTTTTAATTGCTGTGTAGTCATTTCGTTTTAAGCGGGTTTTTAAGTGTTCTGGGATCCTTTCGTTGGAAACAGGTTTTTAAGTGCTCTGGAGTCATTTCGTTGAAAGCTGGTTTTTATGTGTTCTGGTGTCCTTTCGTTGTAAGCGGGTTTTTAAGTGCTCTGGGGTCATTTCGTTGGAATCGGGTTTTTAAGTGCTCTGGAGTCATTTCCTTGGAAGCAGGTTTTTAAGTGCTCTGGAGTCATTTAGTTGGAAGCTGGTTTTTAAGTGCTCTGGAGTCATGTGCTCTGAGGTCATTTCGTTGGAAGCGGGTTTTTAAGTGTTCTGGTATCCTTTTGTTGGAAGCGGGTTTTTAAGTGCACTTGAGTCATTTCTTTGGAAGTGGGTTTTTAAGTGTTCTGGTGTCCTTTCATTGGAAGCGGGTTTTTAAGTGCTCTGGTGTCATTTTCTTGCAAGTGGGTTTTTTACATACTTCTCA
Organism: Meriones psammophilus; assembly: GCA_036365155.1. Lineage (NCBI taxonomy): Eukaryota > Metazoa > Chordata > Mammalia > Rodentia > Muridae > Meriones > Meriones psammophilus. The sequence goes on from JAEOAE010003668.1 coordinate 19,781, forward strand.
GACATTTCACTGGAAGCAGGTTTTTTTAAGTGCTCTGGAGTCATTTCTTTGGAAGCGGGTTTTTAAGTGCTCTGGAATCATTTCCTTGAAAGTGGTTTTTAGTTGCTCTGGAGTCATTTATTCTGAAGCGGGTTTTTAAGTGCTCTGGAGTCATTTCTTTGGAAGCGGGTTTTTAAGTGCTCTGGAGTCATTTCGCTGGAAGCAGGTTTTTAAGTGCTCTGGAGTCATTTCGTTTGAAGCAGGTTTTTAGTGCTCTGGAGTCATTTCGTTGGAAGCTGGTTTTTAAGTGCTGGAGTCATTTCTTTGGAAGCAAGGTTTTAAGTGCTCTCGAGTCATTTCGTTGGAAACAGGTTATTAAGTGTTCTGGTGTCCTTTTGTTGGAAGCGGGTTTTTAAGTGCTCTGGAGTCATTCCGTTGGAATCGGGTTTTTAAGTCTTCTGGTATCCTTTCGTTGGAAGTAAGTTTTTAAGTGCTCTGGAGTCATTTCTTTGGAATCGGCTTTTTAAGTACTCCGGAGTCCTTTGGTTGGAAGCGGGTTTGTAAGTACCCTGGATTCATTTCGTTGGAAACGGTTTTTTATGTTCTCTGAGGTCATTTTTTTGGCAGCATGTTTTTAAGTGTTCTGGTGTCCTTTCTTTGGAAGCGGGTTTTTAAGTCTTCTGGTATCCTTTCGTTGGTAGCAGGTTTTTAAGTGCTCCAGAGTCATTTCTTTGGAAGCAAGGTTATAAGTGCTCTGGAATCATTTCGTTGTAAGCGGGTTTTTATGTGTTCTGATATCCTTTCGTTGGAAGCAGGTTTTTAAGTGCTCTAGAGTCATTTCGTTGGAAGCGTTTTTTTAATTGCTGTGGAGTCATTTCGATTTAAGCAGGTTTTTAAGTGCTCTGGAGTCATTTCGTTTTAAGCTGGTTTTTATGTGTTCTGGTGTCCTTTCGTTGTTAGCGTGTTTTTAAGTGCTCTGGGGTCATTTTGTTGGAAGCAAGTTTTTTAAGTGCTCTGGAGTCATTTCCTTGGAAGCGGGATTTTAAGTGCTCTGGAGTCATTTAGTTGGAAGTGGGTTTTTAAGTGTTCTGGATTCATTTCGTTGGAAACGGGTTTTTATGTGCTCTGAGGTCATTTCGTTGGAAAGGTGTTTTTAATTGCTGTGGCATCACTTCATTTAAAGCGGGTGTTTAAGTTCTCTGAAGTCATTTCGTTGGAAGCGGGTTTTAGAGTGCTCTGGAGTCATTTCATTGGAAGCGGTATTTTTAAGTGCTCTAGAGTCATTTCGATTTGGAAAAGGTTTTTATGTGTGCTGAGGTCATTTTTTGTAAGCGGGTTTTTAAGTGTTCTGGTATCATTTTGTTGGAAGGGTTTTTAATGTGCTTTTGAGTCATTTCGTTAGAAGCTGGTTTTTAAGTGCTCTGGAGTCATTTTGTTAGAAGTGGGTTTTTAAGTGTTCTCGTATCCTTTCGTTTGAAGCGGGTTTTAAGTGCTCTTGAGTCATTTCGTTTGAAGCGGGTTTTTAAGTGTTCTGGTGTCCTTTTGTTGGAAGCAGGTTTTTAAGTGCTCTGGAGTCATTTGTTGAAGCGGGTTTTTAAATGTTCTGGTGATCCTTTCATTTGAAGCGGATTTTAAGTGCTCTGGAGTCATTTCGATGTAAGCGGGTTTTTAAGTGTTCTGGTATCCTTTCATTAGAAGCGGGTTTTTAAGTGCTCTGGAGTCATTTCGTTGTAAGCGGGTTTTTAAGTGTTCTGGTATACTTTCGTTGGAAGCAGGTTTTTAAGTGCTTTGGAGTCATTTCGTTGTAAGCTGGTTTTTATGTGTTCTGGTGTCCTTTTCGTTGTAAAGCGGGTTTTAATTGCTCTGGGGTCATTTTTTTGGAGCCCGGTTTTTAAGTGCTCTGGAGTCATTTTCTTGGCAGCGGGTTTTTAAGTGTTCTGGAGTCATTTATTTGGAAGCAGGTTTTTAAGTGTTCTGGAGTCATTTTGTTAGAAGTGGGTTTTTAAGTGTTCTGGTATCCTTTTGTTGGAAGAGGGTTTTTAAGTGCTGTGGCATCACTTCATTTAAAGCGGGTGTTTAAGTTCTGTTGAGTCATTTTGTTGGAAGCGGGTTTTTAAGTGTTCTGGTGTCCTTTCTTTTGGAAGCAGTTTTTAAGTGCTCTGGAGTCATTTTGTTAGAAAGTGGGTTTTAAGTGTTCTGGAGTCCCGGGTTTTTAAGTTCTGCAGTCATTTGTTGGAAGCTGGTTTTTAAGTGTTCTGAGTCATTTCGTTGGAAGCAGGTTTTTAAGTGCTCTGGAGTCATTTCTTTGGAAGCGGTTTTTTAAGTGCTCTGGAGTCATTTCGTTGGAAACAGGTTTTTAAGTATTCTGGAGTCATTTCGTTGGAAGCAGGTTTTAAGTGCTCTGAGTCATTTTTTTGGAAACAGGCCCTGCTCTGTAGTCATTTTTGGTTTTTAAGTTCTGTAGTCATTTGTTGGAAGCAGGTTTTTAAGTGCTCTGGGGTCATTTCGTTGGAAGTGGGTTTTTAAGTGCTCTGGAGTCATTTCTTTGAAACGGTTTTTAAGTGCTCTGGAGTCCTTTTTGGAAACAGGTTTTGGCTCTGGATTCATTTCTGGTTTTTAAGTGCTCTGGTGTCATTTTTTTTGAAGCGGGTTTTTAAGTATTCTGGAGTCATTTTTTGGAAGCAGGTTTTTAAAGTCATCCTTTCTTTGGTATCCAGGTTTTTGCTTGAGTCGGGTTTTTAAAGCGGGTTTTAAGTGTTCTTTCATTTTTGGAAGCGGGTTTTAAGTGCTCTGGAGTCATTTCGTTGGAAACAGGTTTTTAAGTGCTCTGGAGTCATTTCTTTGGAAGCAGTTTTTTAAGTGCTCTGGAGTCATTTCGTTGGAGTCGGTTTTTAAGTCTTCTGGATTCATTTTTGAAGTAGTTTTTTGTGCTCTGGTGTCATTGATTTGAAGCGGGTTTTTAAGTGCTCTGGAGTCATTTTGGTTTTAAAGCGGTTTTTTAAGTACTTCTGGATTCATTTCGTTGGAAGCAGGTTTTTAAGTGCTCTGAGTCATTTTTGGCAGCGTGTTTTTAAGTGTTCTGGTGTCCTTTTTTCAAGGTTTTTTAAGTCTTCTGGTATCCTTTTTTGGTAGTAGGTTTTTAAGTGCTCCAGAGTCATTTTTTGGAAAGGTTTTTAAGTGCTCTGGGTCATTTCATTGGAAGCGGGTTTTTAAGTGCTCTGGAGTCATTTCGTTTGGAAGCTGGTTTTAAGTGATCAGTCATTTTTGGAAGCTAGGTTTTTAAGTGTTCTGGAGTCATTTCGTTGGAAGCTGGTTTTTAAGTGCTCTGGTGTCATTTTGTTGGGTGTGGTTTTAAGTGCTCTGTGTCATTTCTTTGGAAGCGGGTTTTAAGTGTTCTGGAGTCATTTTGTTGGAAGTGGGTTTTTAAGTGCTCTGAGTCATTTCCAGGTTTTTAAGTGTTCTGGAGTCATTTAGTTGAAGCGGGTTTTTAAATGCTCTGAGTCATTTAGTTGGAAGCGGGTTTTTGTCATTTTGTTGGAAGCGGGTTTTTAAGTGTGCTCTTGAGTCATTTCATTTGGAAGTTGGTTTTTAATTGTTCAGGCATCCTTTCATTTAAAGCGGGTTTTAAGTGCTCTGGAGTAATTTCTTTGGAAGCAGGTTTTTAAGTGTTCTGGAGTCATTTCTTTGGAAGCGGGTTTTTAAGTGCTCTTGAGTCATTTCCTTTGGAAGCGGGTTTTTAAGTGTTCTGTGTCCTTTCGTTTGGCGGGTTTTTAAGTGCTCTGGAGTCATTTCTTTGGAAGTAGGTTTTTAAGTGCTCTGGGGTCATTTCGTTGGAAGGGGTTTTTAAATTCTGGTGTCCTTTTGTTGGAAGCGGGTTTTTAAGTGTTCTGGTGTCCTTTGTTTGAAGCAGGTTTTAAGTGCTCTGGAGTCATTCCGTTGGAAGGGGTTTTTAATTGCTGTCGATTCATTTCGTTTGGAAGGGTTTTTAAGTGCTCTGGAGTCATTTCGTTGGAATCGGGTTTTTAAGTCTTCTGGTATCCTTTGGTTGGAAGTAATTTTTTAAGTGCTCTGGAGTCATTTATTTGGAATCGGCTTTTTAAGTACTCCGGAGTCCTTTGGTTGGAAGCGGGTTTGTAAGTACCCTGGATTCATTTCGTTGGAAATGGTTTTTTATGTTCCTGAGGTCATTTTTTGGCAGCGTGTTTTTAAGTGTTCTGGTGTCCTTCTTTGGAAGCGGGTTTTTAAGTCTTCTGGTATCCTTTCGTTGGTAGTAGGTTTTTAAGTGCTCCAGAGTCATTTCTTTGGAAGCAAGGTTTTAAGTGCTCTGGAGTCATTTCATTGGAAGCGGCTTTTTAAGTGTTCTGGTATCCTTTCGTTGGAAGCTGGTTTTCAAGTGATCTTCAGTCTTTTGTTAAGCGGGTTTTTAAGTGTTCTGGTGTCTTTTCGTTGGAAGCAGGTTTTTAAGTGCTCTGGAGTCATTTTGTTGAAAGCTGGTTTTTATGTGTTCTGGTGTCCTTTCGTTGTAAAGCGGGTTTTAAGTGCTTTGGGGTCATTTAGATTTGGAAGTGGGTTTTTAAGTGCTCTGGAGTCATTTCCTTGGAAGCAGGTTTTTAAGTGCTCTGGAGTCATTTAGTTGGAAGCGGGTTTTAAGTGCTCTGGAGTCATTTCGTTGGAAGCGGTTTTTAAGTGCTCAGAAGTCATTTCATTGGAAGCGTGTTTTTAATTGCTCTGGCATCACTTTTTTTAAAGGGTTTTTAAGTGCTCTTGAAGTCATTTCATTGGAAGCGGGTTTTTAAGTGTTCTAGTATCCTTTTTGTTGGAAGCGGGTTTTTAAGTGCTCTTGAGTCATTTCTTTGGAAGCGGGTTTTTAAGTGTTCTGGTGTCCTTTCATTGGAAACAGGTTTTAAGTGCTCTGGAGTCATTTTGTTGGAAGGGGTTTTTAAGTGTTCTGGTATCCTTTCTTTTTAAGCGGGTTTTTAAATGATCTGGTCAGTCATTTCATTGAAGCAGGTTTTTAAGTGTTCTGGTGTCATTTTTTGTTTGAAGCAGGTTTTTAAGTGCTCTGGAGTCATTTCCTTGGAAGTGGGTTTTTAAGTGTTCTGGTATCATTTATTGGAAGCTGGTTTTTAAGTGCTCTTGAGTCATTTCTTTGGAAGCTGGTTTTTAAGTGTTCTGGTGTCATTTTCGTTTGGAAGCAGGTTTTTAAGTCTTCTGGTATCATTTCTTTGAAGTAAGGTTTTAGGTGCTCTGGAGTCATTTCTTTGGAAGCAGGTTTTTAAGTGATCCGTGTCTTTTGGTTGGAAGCAGGTTTTTAAGTACCCTGGATTCATTTCGTTTTAAGTGGGTTTTTAAGTGCTCTGGAGTCATTTTTTGGAAACAGTTTTTAAGTGTTCTGGAGTCCTTTTGTTGGTAGCTGGTTTTTAAGTCTTCTGGTATCATTTCGTTGGAAGCAGGTTTTTAAGTGCTCTGGAGTCATTTCTTTGGAAAGCAAGGTTTTAAGTGCTCTGAGGTCATTTTGTTGGAAGTAGGTTTTTAAGTGTTCTGGTCATTTCTTTGGAAGCAGGTTTTAAGTGCTCTCGAGTCATTTCATTGTAAGCGGGTTTTTAAGTGTTCTGGTATCCTTTTATTGGAAGCAGGTTTTAAGTGCTCTAGAGTCATTTTTTTGGAAGGTTTTTTTTAATTGCTGTGGAGTTATTTCGATTTAAGCGGGTTTTTAAGTGCTCTGGAGTCATTTCGTTGTAAGCAGGATTTTTAAGTGTTCTGGGATCATTTCGTTGGAAGCAGGTTTTTAAGTGCTCTGGAGTCATTTAGTTGTAAGCAGGTTTTTAAGTGTTCTGGAGTCATTTAGTTGGAAGCAGGTTTTTAAGTGCTCTGGAGTCATTTCGTTTGTAAGCGGGTTTTTAAGTGCTCTGGGCATCATTTCATTTGCAAGCGGGTGTTTTAAGTGCTCTGGAGTCATTTCCTTGGAAACAGGTTTTTAAGTGTTCTGGTCATTCCTTTCATTGGAGCTTTTTTTTTTAAGTGCTCTGGATTAATTTCTTTGGAAGTGGGTTTTTAAGTGTTCTGGAGTCATTTCGTTGGAAACAGGTTTTTAAGTGTCTGGTGTCATTTTGTTGGGCGGGTTTTTAAGTGTTCTGGAGTCATTTCCTTGGAAGCAGGTTTTAAATGTTCTGGTGTCCTTTAGTTGGAAGTGGGTTTTTAAGTGCTCTGGGGTCATTTTTTTGGAAGTGGGTTTTTAAGTGCTCTGGAGTCATTTACCTTGAAACAGGTTTTTAAGTGCTCTGGAATCATTTCTTTGGAAAGCAGGTTTTTAGTGCTTCTGAGGTCATTTTTTGGAAGTGGGTTTTTAAGTATTCTGGTATCCTTTTATTTGGAAGCGGGTTTTTAAGTGCTCTGGAGTCATTTCGTTGGAAGCGGGTTTTTAAGTGCTCTGGATTCATTTCTTTTTAAGAGGGTTTTTAAGTGCTCTGAGTCATTTTGTTGGAATCGGGTTTTTAAGTGTTCTGTTATCCTTTCTTTGGAAGTAAGTTTTTTAAGTGCTCTTGAGTCTTTTGGTTGGAAGCTGGTTTTTAAGTACCCTGGATTCATTTCGTTGGAACCAGTTTTTTATGTGCTCTGAGGTCATTTTTTTTTGCAGCGTGTTTTTAAGTGTTCTGGTGTCCTTTATTTGGAAGCGGGTTTTTAAGTCTTCTGGTATTCTTTCGTTGGTAGCAGGTTTTAAGTGCTCCAGAGTCATTTTTTTGGAAGCAAGGTTTTAAGTGCTCTGGAGTCATTTCGTTTAGCGGGTTTTTAAGTGTTCTGGTATCCTTTTTGTTGGAAGCAGGTTTTTAAGTGCTCTAGAGTCATTTTTTTGGTTGGAGGCGTTTTTAATTGCTGTGGAGTCATTTGATTTAAGCGGGTTTTAAGTGCTCTGGAGTCATTTCTTTGGAAGCTGGTTTTTATGTGTTCTGGTGTCCTTTCGTTGTTAGCGGGTTTTTAAGTGCTCTGGGGTCATTTTGTTTGAAGCGGGTTTTTAAGTGCTCTGAGTCATTTCCTTTGAAACAGGTTTTTAAGTGCTCTGGAGTCATTTAGTTTGCAGTGGGTTTTTAAGTGCTCTGGAGTCATTTCGTTGGAAGCGGGTTTTTATGTGCTCTGAGGTCATTTCGATTTGGAAGGGGTTTTTAATTGCTGTGGCATCACTTCATTTAAAGCAGGTGTTTAAGTGCTCTGGAGTCATTTCTTTGGCGCGGTTTTTAAGTGTTCTGGTATCCTTTTGTTGGAAGCGGGTTTTTAAGTGCTCTTGAGTCATTTCTTTGGAAGTGGGTTTTTAAGTGTTCTGGTGTCATTTTTTTTAGAACAGGTTTTTAAGTGCTCTGGAGTCATTTAGTTGGAAGCGGGTTTTTAAGTGTTCTTGTATCATTTTGTTGGAAGCGGGTTTTAAGTGCTCTGGAGTCATTTCGTTGGAAGCAGGTTTTTAAGTGTTCTGGTGTCCTTTCGTTTGGAAGCGGGTTTTTAAGTGCTCTGGAGTCATTTCCTTGGAAGCAGGTTTTTTAAGTGCTCTGGAATCATTTCTTTGGAAGCCAGGTTTTTAAGTGCTCTGGAGTCATTTCCTTGGAAGCGGGTTTTTAAGTGATCTGGAGTCCTTTTATTTGGAAGCGGGTTTTTAAGTGCTCTGGAGTCCTTTTTGGAAGCAGGTTTTTAAGTGCTCTGGAGTCATTTCGCTTGGAAGCGGGTTTTTAAGTCTTCTGAGGTCATTTCGTTGTAAAAGTAGGTTTTGAAGTGTTCTGGTATCATTTAGTTGGAATCCGGTTTTTAAGTGCTCTGGAGTCCTTTCCGTTTTAAGCGGTTTTTAAGTGTTCTGGTGTCATTTTTTTGGAAGCAGGTTTTTAAGTGCTCTGAGTCATTTTTTGGAAGTGGGGTTTTTAAGTGCTCTGGTGTCCTTTCTTTGTAAGCGGGTTTTTAAGTGCTCTGGAGTCATTTCATTTTGGAAGCGGGTTTTTAAGTGTTCTGGAGTCATTTCCTTGGAAGCAGGTTTTTAAGTGCTCTGGAGTCATTTAGTTGGAAGCGGGTTTTTAAGTGCTCTGGGAGTCATTTTGTTGGAAGCGGGTTTTTAAGTGCTCTGAGTCATTTTGTTGGAAGCGGGTTTTTAATTGCTGGCATCCTTTCATTTAAAGCGGGTTTTTAAGTGCTCTGAAGTCATTTCATTGGAAGCGGGTTTTTAAGTGTTCTCTATCCTTTTGTTGGAAGCAGGTTTTTTAAATGTTTTTTTCTTGAGTCATTTCGTTTGAAGCGGGTTTTTAAGTGTTCTGGTGTCATTTCATTGGAAGCAGGTTTTTAAGTGCTCTGGAGTCATTTTGTTGGAAGGGGGTTTTTAAGTGTTCTGGTATCCTTTAGTTTGGAAGTGGGTTTTTAAATGATCTGGTGTCCTTTCATTGGAAGCGGGTTTTAAGTGTTCTGGTGTCATTTTGTTTGGAAGCGGTTTTTAAGTGCTCTGGAGTCATTTTTTTGGAAGTGGGTTTTTTAAGTGTTCTGGTATCCTTTCGTTGGAAGTGGTTTTTAAGTGCTCTTGAGTGTCATTTCTTTGGAAGTGGGTTTTAAGTGCTGTCTGGAGTCATTTTGTTTGGAAGTGGGTTTTTAAGTGCTCTGGAGTCATTTCGTTGGAGGCGGGTTTTTAAGTGTTCTGGAGTCATTTCGTTTGGAAGTGGGTTTTTAAGTGCTCTGGAGTCATTTCATTTGGAAACAGGTTTTTAAGTGCTCTGGAGTCATTTCTTTGGAAGCAAGTTTTTAAGTGCTCTGGAGTCATTTTCGTTGGAAGCAGGTTTTTAAGTGCTCTGGTGTCATTTCTTTGGAAGCGGGTTTTTAGTGCTCTGGGTCATTTCGTTGGAAGCGGGTTTTTAAGTATTCTGGTGTCCTTTTGTTGGAAAGCGGGTTTTTAAGTGCTCTGGAGTCATTTCGTTGGAAGGGTGTTTTTAATTGCTCTCGAGTCATTTTGTTTTAAGCAGGGTTTTTAAGTGCCTGGAGTCATTTCATTTGGAATGGGTTTTTAAGTCTTCTGAGGTCATTTTTGAAGTAAGTTTTTAAGTGCTCTGGAGTCATTTCTTTGGAATCGGGTTTTTAAGTCTTCTGGAGTCCTTTGGTTGGAAGCGGGTTTTTAAGTGCTCTGGATTCATTTTGTTGGAAAAGGGTTTTTAAGTGCTCTGAGGTCATTTTTGGCAGCGGTTTTTAAGTATTCTGGTATCCTTTCTTTGGAAGCGGGTTTTAAGTCTTCTGGTATCCTTTTCGTTGGAAGCAGGTTTTTAAGTGCTGTGGAGTCATTTCTTTGGAAGCAAGGTTTTAAGTGCTCTGGAGTCATTTCGGTTGGAAGCGGGTTTTTAAGTGCTCTGGTGTCTTTGTTGGAAACAGGTTTTTAAGTGCTCTCTGGTCATTCATTTCGTTTTTGGTAGATTTTTTTTTAAGTGCTCTGGATTCATTTAGTTGGAAGCTGGTTTTTTAAGTTCCTGGATTCATTTCGTTGGAAACGGGTTTTTATGTCCTCTGAGGTCATTTTTTTTGGAAGGTGTTTTTAAGTGTTCTGGTGTCCTTTATTTTTAAGCGATTTTTAATTCTTCTAGTATCCTTTCGTTGGTAGCAGGTTTTAAGTGCTCTGAGTCATTTCTTTGGAAGCAAAGTTTTAAGTGCTCTGGAGTCATTTCGTTGGAAGCGGTTTTTAAGTGTTCTGGTATCCTTTTTTTGGAAGCGGGTTTTTAAGTGTTCTGGATCATTTTCGTTGAAGCGTTTTTTTTAATTGCTGCTGAGTCATTTTTTTTAAGCGGGTTTTAAGTGTTCTGGAGTCATTTCTTTGTAAGCTGGTTTTTAAGTCTTCTGGAGTCATTTTAACAGTTTTGGTTGTTTTTTAGAATTGTGCTCTGAGTCATTTTGTTTAGGCGGTTTTTAAGTGCTGTGGCAGTCATTTCATTGGAAGCGGGTTTTTAAGTGCTCTGGAGTCATTTCTTTAGGCGGGTTTTTAAGTGTTCTGGTATCCTTTTGTTGGAAGCGGGTTTTTAAGTGCTCTTGAGTCATTTTGTTGGAAGCGGGTTTTTAAGTGTTCTGGTGTCTTTTCGTTAGAAGCAGGTTTTTAAGTGCTCTGGAGTCATTTTGTTAAGCGGGTTTTTAAGTGTTCTTGTATCCTTTTGTTGTAGCGGGTTTTTAAGTGCTCTGGGAGTCATTTCGTTGGAAGTGGGTTTTTAAGTGTTCTGGTGTCCTTTCATTGGCAAAAGCGGGTTTTAAGTGCTCTGAGTCATTTCATTGGAAGCGGGTTTTTAAGTGCTCTGGAGTCATTTTAGCGGGTTTTGGAAGCCAGGTTTTAAGTGCTCTGAGGTCATTTCATTTAAAGCGGTTTTTAAGTGCTCTGGTGTCATTTTGTTGGAAGCGGGTTTTAAGTGCTTTGGAGTCATTTCATTGGAAGCAGGTTTTAAGTGTTCTGCTAGTCATTTTGTTGGAAGTGGGTTTTTAAGTGCTCTGAGTCATTTCTTGGAAGCGGGTTTTTAAGTGTTCTGGTGTCCTTTCATTGAAGCGGTTTTTTAAGTGCTCTGCAGTCATTTTGTTGGAAGGGGTTTTTAAGTGTTCTGAGTCATTTGTTGGAAGCGGGTTTTTAAGTATTCTGGTGTCATTTTATTTGGAAGCGGGTTTTTAAGTCTTCTGGTAGTCCTTTTTTTGAAGCAGGTTTTTAAGTGCTCTGGAGTCATTTTGTTGGAAGTGGGTTTTTAAGTACTCTGAGTCATTTCGTTGGAACAGTTTTTAACTGCTCTTGAGTCATTTCGTTGGAATCTGGTTTTTAAGTGCTCTGGTGTCCTTTCGTTGGAAGCAGGTTTTTGTGCTCTGGAGTCATTTCTTTGGAAGTAAGGTTTTTAAGTGTTCTGGAGTCATTTCCTTGGAAGCGGAGGTTTTAAGTGTTCTGGTGTCCTTTTGTTGGAAGCGGTTTTAAGTGCTCTGAGTCATTTCTTTGGAAGTGGGTTTTAAGTGCTCTGGAGTCATTTTCTTTGAAACAGTTTTTAAGTGCTCTGGAGTCAGCGGGTTTTTGTTTGGTCCTTTTGTTGAAGCGGGTTTTTTTATTTTCTTTGATCGGGGTTTATGTCATTTCATTTGGAAGCGGGTTTTTAAGTATTCTGGTGTCATTTTGTTGGAAGCGGGTTTTTAAGTGCTCTGGAGTCATTTGTTGGAAGGGGTTTTTAAGTGATCTGGATTCATTTCTTTTTAAGAGGGTTTTAAGTGCTCTGAGTCATTGATTTGGAATCGGGTTTTAAGTCTTCGAGTCCTTTTTGAAGCAGGTTTTTAAGTGCTCTGGATTCATTTTATTGGAATTGGGTTTTTAATTGCTGTGAGTCATTTTTTGGAAGCGGGTTTTTAAGTGTTCTTTCATTTTCTGTAAGGCGGTTTTTTAAGTGTTCTGGATCCTTTCGTTGGAAGTAGGTTTTTAAGTGCTCTGGAGTCATTTTGTTTGTAAGCAGGTTTTTAAGTGTTCTGGGAGTCATTTCATTGGAAGCTGGTTTTTAAGTGTTCTGGAGTCATTTCGTTGGAAGCGGGTTTTTTTGTGCTCTGGGAGTCATTTTTTTTAAGCGGGTTTTTAAGTGTTCTGGAGTCATTTATTTGGAAGCAGGTTTTTAAGTGCTCTGGGGTCATTTTGTTGGAAGTGGTTTTTAAGTGCTCTGAGGTCATTTTTTTGGAAGTGGGTTTTTAAGTGCTCTGGAGTCATTTAGTTGGAAGCTTTTTTTAAGTGCTCTGGAGTCTTTTTCTTTGAAAGCGGGTTTTTAAGTGCTCCAGAGTCATTTCGTTGGAAGCGGGTTTTTAAGTGCTCTGGTGTCATTTCTTTGGAAGTGGGTTTTAAGTGCTCTGGAGTCATTTATTTGAAAGTGGGTTTTTAAGTGCTCTGTCAGTCATTGAAACAGGTTGGAAACTGGGTTTTAAGTGTTTTTCTGGTATCATTTCTTTGGAAGCTGGTTTTTAAGTGCTCTTGAGTCTTTTTCGTTGAAACAGGGTTTTTAAGTGTTCTGGTGTCCTTTCGTTGGAAGCGGGTTTTTTGTGCTCTGAGTCATTTCTTTGGAAGCAAGGTTTTAGGTGTTCTGGAGTCATTTTGTTGGAAGCGGGTTTTTAAGTGTTCTGGTGTCCTTTCGTTTGGAAGTGGGTTTTTAAGTGCTCTGGGGTCATTTCTTTTTAAGTGGGTTTTTAAGTGCCCTGGAGTCATTTTGTTGGAAACAGTTTTTAAGTGCTCTGGAGTCATTTTGTTGGTAGCTGGTTTTTAAGTGTTCTGGAGTCATTTATTTGGAAGCAGGTTTTAAGTCTTCTGGAGTCATTTCGTTGAAACGGGTTTTAAGTGTGCTCAGAGTCATTTTTTTGGAAGCAAAGGTTTTAAGTGATCTGGAGTCATTTCTTTTGAAGCGGGTTTTTAAGTCTTCTGGTATCCTTTGTTTGGAAGCAGGTTTTTAAGTGCTCAGAGTCATTTCGTTGGAAGCAGTTTTTTAAGTGCTCTGAGTCATTTCGATTTAGCGGGTTTTTAAGTTTTCTTGTGTCATTTATTTGGAAGTGGGTTTTTAAGTCTTCTAGAGTCATTTTTCGTTGTAAGCAGGTTTTTAAGTGCTCTGGAGTCATTTCTTTTTAAAGCGGGTTTTAAGTGCTCTGGAGTCATTTCTTTGGAAGCAGGATTTTTTAAGTGTTCTGGTGTCCTTTAGTTCTAAGCAGGTTTTTAAGTGCTCTGGAGTCATTTCGTTGGAAGTGGGTTTTTAAGTGCTCTGGAGTCATTTCCTTGGAAGCGGGTTTTTAAGTGCTGTGGAGTCATTTAGTTTTAAGCAGGTTTTTAAGTGCTCTGGAGTCATTTCTTGGAAGCGGGTTTTTAAGTATTCTGGTATCCTTTTGTTTCAACTAACGGGTTTTTAAGTGCTCTGGAGTCATTTCGTTGGAAGCAGGTTTTTAAGTGCTCTGGAGTCATTTCTTTAGAAGCGGGTTTTTTAAGTGCTCTGGAGTCATTTAGTTTGGAAGCGGGTTTTAAGTGTTCTTGTGTCCTTTCATTTGGAAGCGGGTTTTTAAGTGCTCTGGAGTCATTTGGTTGGAAGCAGGTTTTTAAGTTCTCTGGTGTCATTTAGTTGAAGCAGGTTTTTTTTAAGTGCTCTGGATTCGGTTTTCTTTGTCTTCTGGGTTTTTAGCTGGTTTTTGCTCTGGAGTCATTTCTTTGGAAACAGGTTTTAAGTGCTCTGGAGTCATTTTTTGTAAGCGGGTTTTTAAGTGCTCTGGTGTCATTTTTTTGAAGCGGGTTTTTAAGTGCTCTGGAGTCATTTAGTTGGAAAACAGGTTTTAAGTGCTCTGGGTCATTTCGTTGGAAGCAGGTTTTTAAGTGCTCTGAGTCATTTCGTTTGGAAGCGGGTTTTTAAGTGCTCTGGTATCCTTTAGTTGGAAGCAGGTTTTAAGTGCTCTGGGGTCATTTCGTTGGAAACAGGTTTTTAAGTGTTCTGGTGTCCTTTTATTTGGAAGCGGGTTTTTAAGTGCTCTGGAGTCATTTTTTGGAGCGGGTTTTTAAGTGCTCTGTGTCATTCCGTTTTAAGCAGGTTTTTAAGTGTTCTGGTGTCATTTTGTTGGAAGCGGGTTTTTAAGTGCTCTGGAGTCATTTCATTGGAAGCAGGTTTTTAAGTGCTCTGGTGTCATTTCGTTGGAAGCGGGTTTTTAAGTGCTTCTGGAGTCATTTCGTTGGAAACAGGTTTTTAAGTGCTCTGGAGTCATTTTTTGGAAGTGGTTTTTTAAGTGCTCTGGAGTCATTTATTGGAAGCGGGTTTTTAAGTGCTCTGGTAGTCATTTTGTTGGAAGTTCTGGGTTTTTAAGTGTTCTAAGTGTCATTTATTTGGAAACAGGTTTTTAAGTGCTCTTGAGTCATTTCTTTGGAAGCGGGTTTTTAAGTGTTCTGGTATCATTTTGTTGGAAGCAGGTTTTTAAGTGTTCTAGTCATTTTTTGGAAGCAGGTTTTTTAAGTAATCTGGAGTCATTTCGTTTAGGCGTTTTTTTAAGTGCTCTGGTGTCCTTTCATTGGAAGCGGGTTTTTAAGTGCTCTGGAGTCATTTTGTTGGAAGTGGGTTTTTAAGTGTTCTGGTATCCATTTTCGTTGGAAGCGGGTTTTTAAGTGCTCTGGTGTCATTTCTTTGGAAGTAAGGTTTTAAGTGCTCTGGTCAGTCATTTGTTTTTAAAGTGGTTTTTAAGTGCTCTGGTGTCATTTAGTTGGAAGTGGGTTTTTAAGTGCTCTGGGGTCATTTCATTGGAAGCAGGTTTTTAAGTGCTCTGGAGTCATTACTTTTGGAAACAGTTTTTAAGTGCTCTGGAGTCATTTCGTTGGTAGCGGGTTTTTAAGTGCTCTGAATTCATTTCGTTGGAAGCAGGTTTTTTAAGTGCTCTGGAGTCATTTCTTTGGAAGCTTGGGTTTTTAAGTGCTCTCTGAGTCATTTTGTTGGAAACGGGTTTTTAAGTATTCTGGTGTCATTTTTTTTGGAAGCTGGGTTTTTAAGTGCTCTGAGTCATTCCGTTGGAAGCAGGTTTTTTAATTGCTCTGGAGTCATTTCGTTGGAAGCGGGTTTTTAAGTGCCCTGAGGTCATTTCATTGGAATCGGGTTTTTAAAGTCTTCTGGTATCCTTTTGTTGGAAGCGGGTTTTAAGTGCTCTGGAGTCATTTCTTTGGAATCGGGTTTTTAAGTGCTCCGAGTCATTTTGTTGGAAGCAGGTTTTTAAGTACCCTGGAGTCATTTCATTGGAATCGGTTTTTTAAGTCTTCTGGAGTCATTTTTTGGAAGCGTGTTTTTAAGTATTCTGGAGTCATTTCTTTGGAAGCGGCTTTTTTAAGTCTTCTGGAGTCCTTTGGTTGGGTTTGTAAGGTTTTAAGTGCTCCAGAGTCATATCTTTTGAGAAGCAGGTTTTAAGTGTTCTGGAGTCATTTTTTGGAAGCGGGTTTTTAAGTGTTCTGGTATCATTACCTTGGAAACAGGTTTTTAAGTGCTCTGGAGTCATTTTTTTTTAAGCATTTTTTTAAGTGCTCTGGAGTCATTTCGTTGGAAGCGGGTTTTTAAGTGTTCTGGAGTCATTTCGTTGGAAACAGTTTTTTAAGTGCTCTGAGTCATTTCCTTTTTTGGAAGCGTGGTTTTTAAGTGTTCTGGTGTCCTTTATCATTTTATTTGAAACGATTTTTTAATTGTTCTGGTGTCATTTTTTGGTAGCAGGTTTTTAGTGTTCTGGAGTCATTTCTTTGGAAGCAAGGTTTTAAGTGCTCTGGAGTCATTTCATTTTGGAAACAAAGTTTTAAGTGTTCTGGTATCATTTTTTTGGTTTTAGGTTTTTAAGTGCTCTGGTGTCATTTAAGTGCTCTAAGAGCGGTTTTTAATTGCTTGGAGTCATTTCGATTTAAGCGGGTTTTTAAGTGCTCTGGAGTCATTTCGTTGTAAGCTGGTTTTTAAGTGCTCTGGAGTCATTTCGTTGGAAACGGGTTTTTATGTGCTCTGAGGTCATTTCGTTGGAAGCGGGTTTTTAATTGCTGTGGCATCACTTCATTTAAAGCGGGTGTTTAAGTGCTCTGGAGTCATTTCTTTGGAAGCGGGTTTTTAAGTGTTCTGGTATCCTTTTGTTGGAAGCGGGTTTTTAAGTGCTCTTGAGTCATTTCTTTGGAAGCGGGTTTTTAAGTGTTCTGGTGTCCTTTCGTTAGAAGCAGGTTTTTAAGTGCTCTGGAGTCATTTGGTTGGAAGCGGGTTTTTAAGTGTTCTTGTATCCTTTTGTTTAGGCGGGTTTTTAAGTGCTCTTGAGTCATTTTGTTGGAAGTAGGTTTTTAAATGTTCTGGTGTCCTTTCATTGGGCGGGTTTTTAAGTGCTCTGGAGTCATTTTGTTGGAAGCAGGTTTTAAGTGCTCTGGAGTCATTTATTTGGAAGCCAGGTTTTAAGTGCTCTGGAGTCATTTCCTTGTAAGCGGGTTTTTAAGTGATCTGGTGTCCTTTCGTTGGAAGCGGGTTTTTAAGTCCTTTGGGATCCTTTCGGTGGAAGTAGGTTTTTAAGTGCTCTGGGGTCATTTCGCTGGAAGCAGGTTGTTATGTGCTCTGAGGTCATTTCGTTGGAAACAGGTTATGAAGTGTTTTGGTGTCCTTTAGTTGGAAGCGGGTTTTTAAGTGTTCTGGAGTCATTCCGTTGGAAGGGTGTTTTTAATTGCTGTCGATTCATTTTGTTTTAAGAGGGTTTTTAAGTGCCCTGGAGTCATTTCATTGGAATCGGGTTTTTAAGTCTTCTGGTATCCTTTCGTTGGAAGTAAGTTTTTAAGTGCTCTGGAGTCATTTCTTTGTAATCGGCTTTTTAAGTACTCCGGAGTCCTTTGGTTGGAAGCGGGTTTTAAGTACCTGGATTCATTTCGTTGGAAAGGGTTTTTATGTGCTCTGAGGACATTTTTTGGCAGCGTGTTTTTAAGTATTCTGGTGTCCTTTCTTTGGAAGCGGGTTTTTAAGTCTTCTGGTATCCTTTAGATTTGGTAGCAGGTTTTTAAGTGCTCAGAGTCATTTCTTTGGAAGCAAGGTTTTAAGTGCTCTGGAGTCATTTAGATTTGGAAGCAGGTTTTTAAGTGCTCTGGAGTCATTTCAGTTGGAAATGGGTTTTTTAAGTGCTCTGGAGTCACTTAGTTTGAGCGGGTTTTTAAGTGCTCAGGAGTCATTTCGTTGGAGCGGGTTTTTAAGTGCTCTGGAGTCATTTTTTGGAGGCGGGTTTTTAAGTGCTCTGGAGTCATTACCTTGGAAACAGGTATTTAAGTGTTCTGGATTCATTTAGGTTTTTGGAAAGCGGGTTTTTAAGTGCTCTTGAGGTCATTTCGTTGGAAGTGGTTTTTAAGTGTTCTGGGATCCTTTTGTTGGAAGCAGGTTTTAAGTGCTCTGGAGTCATTTAGTTGGGCGTGTTTTTAATTGTTCTGTAGGCATTTCGTTTAAGGGGTTTTTAATTGCTCTGGATTCATTTCATTGGAATCGGGTTTTTAAGTGTTCTGGTATCCTTTTTCTTTGGAAGTAAGTTTTAAGTGCTCTGGAGTCATTTCTTTGGAAGCGGGTTTTTAAGTGCTCTGGAGTCCTTTGGTTGGAAGCTGGTTTTTAAGTTCCCTGGATTCATTTCGTTTGGAAACAGTTTTTAGTACTGTGGTGTCATTTTTTGGCAGCGTGTTTTTAAGTGTTCTGGTGTCCTTTCTTTGGAAGCGGGTTTTTAAGTCTTCTGGTATCCTTTCGTTGGTAGCAGGTTTTTAAGTGCTCCAGAGTCATTTCTTTGGAAGCAAGGTTTTAAGTGCTCTGGAGTCATTTCGTTGTTAAGTGCGGGTTTTTAAGTGTTCTGGTATCCTTTGTTGGAAGCAGGTTTTTAAGTGCTCTAGAGTCATTTCGTTGAGCGGGTTTTTAAGTGCTCTGGGGTCATTTCTTTGAAGCAGGTTTTTAAGTGCTCTGGATTCATTTATTTTACAGCGGGTTTTTAAGTGCTCTGCAGTCATTTCGTTGGAAGCGGGTTTTTAAGTCTTCTGGTATCCATTACGTTGGTAGCAGGTTTTAAGTGCTCAGAGTCCTTTCTTTGGAAGCAAGGTTTTAAGTGCTCTGTAGTCATTTCGTTGGAAGCGGGTTTTTAAGTGTTCTGGGATCATTTCGTTGGAAGCGGTTTTTTAAGTGCTCTGGAGTCATTTCTTTGTAAGCTGGTTTTTAAGTGTTCTGTCATTTTCTTGTCTGTTTTTTGTTTGTAAGGGGGTTTTTAAGTGCTCTGGGGTCATTTTGTTGAAGCATTTTTTTTAAGTGCTGTGAGTCATTTGATTTAAGCGGTTTTTAAGTGTTCTGGAGTCATTTCGTTGTAAGCTGGTTTTATGTGTTCTGGTGTGCTTTTTGTTGGAAGCAGGTTTTTAAGTGCTCTGGAGTCATTTCGTTGGAGGCGTTTTTTAATTGCTTTGTATTCATTTCTTTTTTAGTGGGTTTTTAAGTGCTCTGGAGTCATTTCCTTGGAAACTGGGTTTTTAAGTGCTCTGGAGTCATTTAGTTACAAGCTGGTTTTTAAGTGCTCTGGAGTCATTTTTTGGAAAAGGGTTTTTAAGTGCTCTAGAGTCATTTAGGGTTTTAAGTGTTCTGGAGTCATTTGTTGGAAGCGGGTTTTTAAGTGCTCTGGCATCATTTTTGTTTAAAGTGGGTTTTTAAGTGCTCTGGAGTCATTTGGTTGTAAGCAGGTTTTTAAGTGTTCTGGTATCCTTTAGATTTGGAAGCGGGTTTTTAAATGTTCTGGTGTCATTTTTTTGGAAACAGGTTTTTAAGTGCTCTGGAGTCATTTGTTGAGGCAGGTTTTTAAGTGCTCTGGAGTCATTTCTTTGGAAGCAAGGTTTTTAAGTGCTCTGGAGTCATTTCTTTGGAAACAGGTTTTTAAGTGCTCTGGAGTCATTTCTTTGAAAGCAGGTTTTTATGTGCTTTGTGGTCATTCATTTTTTTGGAAGCGGGTTTTTAAGTATTCTGGTATCATTTTGTTGGAAGCGGGTTTTTAAGTGTTCTGGTGTCCTTTCGTTGGAAGTGGGTTTTTAAGTGCTCTGGGGTCATTTCGTTGGAAGTGGGTTTTTAAGTGCTCTGGAGTCATTTCGTTGGAATCGGGTTTTTAAGTGTTCTGGTATTTCGTTGGAAGCGGGTTTTTAAGTGTTCTGGAGTCGTTTGGTTGGAAGCTGGTTTTTTAAGTTTCTGGATTCATTTTGTTGAAACAGGTTTTTATGTGCTCTGACTTCATTTTTTTTGCCCAGCGTTTTAAGTGCTCTGGTGTCATTTCTTTGGAAGCGGGTTTTTAAGTCTTCTGGTGTCATTTCGTTGGAAGGCGGGTTTTAAGTGCTCTGAGTCATTTAGATTTGGAAACGGGTTTTAAGTGCTCTGAGGTCATTTCGTTGTAAGCGTGGTTTTTAAGTGCTCTTGAGTCATTTCTTTTAAAGCAGGTTTTTAAGTGCTCTGGAGTCATTTCTTTGGAAGCGGGTTTTTAAGTGTTCTGGTATCATTTTCGTTGGGCGGGTTTTTAAGTGCTCTTGAGTCATTTCGTTGGAAGCGGGTTTTAAGTGCTCTGGAGTCATTTAGTTGGAAGCGGGTTTTTAAGTGCTCTGGAGTCATTTAGTTGGAAGCGGGTTTTAAGTGCTCTGGTGTCATTTTTCCTTGAAGCTGGTTTTTAAGTGCTGTATTGTCATTTCGTTTTAGAGCGTTTTTTAAGTGCTCTGGAGTCATTTCATTGTAAGCGGGTTTTTAAGTGTTCTGGTATCCTTTCGTTTGGAAGAGGGTTTTTATGTGTTCTGGTGTCCTTTCATTGTAAGCGGGTTTTTAAGTGCTTTGGGGTCATTTGATTTGGAAGCGGGTTTTTAAGTGCTCTGGAGTCATTACCTTTGAAACAGGTTTTTAAGTGCTCTGGAGTCATTTCGTTGGAAGCAGGTTTTTAAGTGCTCTGGAGTCATTTCTTTGGAAGCGGGTTTTAGGTGCTCTGGAGTCATTTCGTTGGAAGCGGGTTTTTAAGTGATCTGGTGTCATTTCATTTGGAAGCAGGTTTTTAAGTGCTTTGGGTCATTTCTTTGGAGCGGGTTTTTAAGTGTTCTGGTGTCCTTTCGTTGGAAGTGGGTTTTTAAGTGCTCTGGAGTCATTTCTTTGGAAGTGGGTTTTTAAGTGCTCTGGAGTCATTTCCTTGAAACAGGGTTTTAAGTGCTCTGGAGTCATTTCATTGGAAGCAGGTTTTTAAGTGTTCTGGAGTCATTTCTTTGGAAGCAAGTTTTTAGGTGCTCTGGAGTCATTTGTTGGAAGCGGGTTTTTAAGTGATCTGGTGTCCTTTCATTGGAGCGGGTTTTTAAGTGCTCTGGAGTCATTTCTTTGGAAGCAGGTTTTTAAGTGCTCTGGAGTCATTTAGTTTACAGCGGTTTTTAAGTGCTCTGGAGTCATTTCTTTGGAAAGGGGTTTTAAGTGCTCTGGAGTCATTTCTTTGGAAGCGGGTTTTTTAAGTGCTCTGGAGTCATTTCTTTGGAAGCAGGTTTTTAAGTGCTCTGGAGTCCTTTTGTTGGAAGCGGGTTTTTAAGTGCTCTGGGATCATTTCATTGGAAGCAGGTTTTTAAGTGCTCTGGAGTCATTTTTTTGGGCGCGGTTTTTAAGTGCTCTGAGGTCATTTCGTTGGAAGCGGGTTTTTAAGTGTTCTCGTGTCATTTCGTTGGAAGCAGGTTTTTAAGTGCTCTGGAGTCATTTTGTTGGAAGCTGGGTTTTAAGTGCTCTGGTGTCATTTAGATTTGGAAAGCGGGTTTTTAAGTATTCTGGTATCCTTTTGTTGGAAGCAGGTTTTTTAAGTGCTCTGGTGTCATTTCTTTGGATCGGGTTTTTAAGTGCTCTGGTATCCTTTTTGTTGGAAGTAAGTTTTTAAGTGCTCTGGAATCATTTCTTTGGAAGCGGGTTTTAAGTGCTCTGGAGTCATTTGGTTGTTAAGCGGGTTTTTAAGTACCCTGGATTCATTTTTCTTTGGAAGCGGGTTTTTTAAGTGTTCTGGTATCCTTTTGTTGGAAGCGGGTTTTTAAGTGCTCTGGAGTCATTTCTTTGGAAGCGGGTTTTTAAGTGCTCTGAGTCTTTTATTTGGAAGCTGGTTTTTAAGTGCTCTGGATTCATTTCTTTGGAAACGGGTTTTTAAGTGCTCTGAGTCATTTTTTTAGCATGTTTTTAAGTGTCTCTGGTGTCCTTTCGTTGGAAGCGGGTTTTTAAGTGCTCTGGAGTCATTTAGATTGGAAGCGGGTTTTTAAGTGTTCTGGTGTCATTTCGTTGGAGTGGGTTTTTAAGTGCTCTGGGGTCATTTCGTTGGAAGTGGTTTTTAAGTGCTCTGGAGTCATTTCGTTGGAAACAGTTTTTAAGTGCTCTGGAGTCATTTCGTTGGAAGCAGGTTTTTAAGTGTTCTGGTGTCATTTCTTTGGAAGCGGGTTTTTTAAGTGCTCTGGAGTCATTTTGTTGGAAGCGGGTTTTTAAGTGCTCTGGTGTCATTTCATTGGAAACAGGTTTTAAGTGCTCTGGAGTCATTTCCTTGGTAGCTGGTTTTTAAGTGCTCTGGATTCATTTTGTTTGCAGGTTTTTAAGTGCTCTGGGTCATTTCTTTTGGAAAGCAGGTTTTAAGTCTTCTGGGTCATTTCGTTGGAAGCAGGTTTTTAAGTGCTCAGAGTCCTTTCTTTGGAAGCAGGTTTTTAAGTGCTCTGGAGTCATTTCGTTGGAAGCGGTTTTTAATTTGCTCTGGTATTTTCATTTTTTTTAAGAGGTTTTTAAGTGCTCTGGAGTCATTTCGTTGGAAGCGTTTTTTAAGTCTTCTGGTATCATTTCGTTGGAAGCGGGTTTTTAAGTGCTCTGGAGTCATTTCTTTTGTATGTGCGGGTTTTTAAGTGTTCTGGAGTCATTTCGTTGGAAGCAGGTTTTTAAGTGCTCTGGATTCATTTCGTTGGAAGCTGGTTTTTATGTGTTCTGGTGTCATTTTTTGTAAGCGGGTTTTTAAGTATTCTGGTGTCCTTTCTTTGGAAGCATTTTTTTTTTAATTCTTCTGGTATCCTTTCATTGGAAGCAGGTTTTTAAGTGCTCTGGAGTCATTTCTTTGTAAACTGGTTTTTAAGTATTCTGGTGTCATTTCTGTTGGAAGCAGGTTTTTAAGTGCTCTGGAGTCATTTCGTTGGAAGCAGGTTTTTAATTGCTCTGTAGTCATTTAGTTTTAAGCGGGTTTTTAAGTGCTCTGGAGTCATTTCGTTTGGAAGCGGGTTTTTAAGTGCTCTGGAGTCATTTAGTTAGAAAGCAGGTTTTAAGTGCTCTGAGTCATTTTTTGGAAGCGGGTTTTTAAGTGCTCTGGTGTCATTTATTGGAGGCGGTTTTTTTCTGGTGCCTTTGTGGTAACAGGTTTCATCCAAGTCATTTCTTTGGCAACGTTTAAAGTGGGTGTTTAAGTGCTCTGGAGTCGGGTTTTAAGTGTTTGTCCTTTTTTTGCAGGTTTTTAAGTGTTCTGGTATCCATTTCGTTGGAAGCAGGTTTTTTTTAAATGTTCTGGTGTCCTTTCATTGGAAGCGGGTTTTTAAGTGCTCTGGAGTCATCATTGGAAGAGGGTTTTGGAAGTGGGTTTTTAAGTGCTCTGGAGTCATTTCGTTGGAAACGGTTTTTAAGTGCTCTGGAGTCATTTCTTTGGAAAGCGGGTTTTAAGTGCTCTGGAGTCATTTCGTTGGAAAGCGGGTTTTTAAGTATTCTGGTATCCTTTCATTGGAAGCGGGTTTTTAAGTGCTCTGGAGTCATTTCTTTAAGCGGTTTTTAAGTGTTCTGGTGTCATTTCGTTGGAAGCGGGTTTTTAAGTGCTCTGGAGTCATTTCGTTGGAAGCGGGTTTTTAAGTGTTCTGGTGTCCTTTCGTTGGAAGCAGGTTTTTAAGTTCTCTGGAGTCATTTCGTTGGAAGCTGGTTTTTTAAGTGTTCTGGATTCATTTCATTGGAAACGGTTTTTTAAGTGCTCTGAGTTCATTTTTTTTAGCGCGGGTTTTTAAGTGTTCTGGTGTCATTTCTTTGGAATCGGTTTTTAAGTCTTCTGGTAGTCATTTCATTGTTAAGCGGGTTTTTAAGTGCTACAGAGTCATTTCTCTTGGAAGCAAGGGTTTTAAGTGCTCTGGAGTCATTTCGTTGGAAGCAGGTTTTTAAGTGTTCTGGAGTCATTTTGTTGGAAGCAGGTTTTTAAGTGTTTCTGGTGTCATTTCGTTGTAGCGGGTTTTTTAAGTGTTCTTGAGTCCTTTCGTTGGAAGCGGGTTTTTAAGTGCTCTGGAGTCATTTGTTGGAAAGCAGGTTTTTAAGTGCTCTGGAGTCATTTCTTTGGAAGTGGGTTTTTAAGTGCTCTGGTGTCATTTCTTTGGAAGCAGGTTTTAAGTGCTCTGGAGTCATTTCTTTTTAATTTTTTTTTTAAGTGCTCTGGGAGTCCTTTGTTTGGAAGCGGGTTTTAAGTGCTCTGGAGTCATTTCGTTGGAAAGCGGGTTTTTATGTGCTCTGAGGTCATTTAGTTTGGAAACAGGTTTTTAAGTGTTCTCGTGTCCTTTTGTTGGAAGCGGGTTTTTAAGTGCTCTGGAGTCATTTTGTTGGAAAGGGTTTTTTATGTGCTCTGGAGTCATTTCGTTGGAAATGGGTTTTTAAGTATTCTGGTAGTCATTTTGTTGGAAGCAGGTTTTTAAGTGCTCTGGAGTCCTTTTGTTGGAAGCGGGTTTTTAAGACTTCTGGTATCCTTTTGTTGGAGGTAAGTTTTTAAGTGCTCTGGAATCATTTCTTTGGAAGCGGGTTTTTAAGTGCTCTGGAGTCATTTGGTTGGAAGCGGGTTTTTAAGTACTCTGGAGTCATTTTCGTTGGGCGGGTTTTTAAGTGTTCTCAGGTCATTTCGTTGGAAACGTTTTTTAAGTGCTCTGGAGTCATTTCTTTTAAGCAGGTTTTTAAGTGCTCTGGAGTCATTTGTTGGAAGCTGGTTTTTAAGTGCTCTGGAGTCATTTCTTTGGAAACAGTTTTTTTAAGTGCTCTGAGGTCATTTTTTTGGCAGCATGTTTTTAAGTGCTCTGGTGTCATTTCTTTAAGCGGGTTTTTAAGTCTTCTGGTATCCTTTCATTGGAAAGTGGGTTTTTAAGTGTTCTGGAGTCATTTCTTTGGAAGCAAGGTTTTAAGTGCTCTGGAGTCATTTCTTTGGAAGGGTTTTTAAGTGTTTCTGGGATCCTTTCATTTGAAAGCAGGTTTTTAAGTGCTCTGGTGTCATTTAGTTGGAAGCGGGTTTTATGTGCTCTGGAGTCATTTTTTGGAAAAGCAGGTTTTTAAGTCCTCTGGATTCATTTAGTTTGAAGCGGGTTTTTAAGTGCTCTGGAGTCATTTTTTTGGAAATGGGTTTTTAAGTGCTCTGAGTTCATTTCTTTGGAAGCGTGTTTTAAGTGCTCTGAGTCATTTTTTTGGAAGCGGGTTTTTAAGTGCTCTGGAGTCATTTCTTTGGAAGCAGGTTTTTAAGTGTTCTGGAGTCCTTTCGTTGGAAGCGGGTTTTTAAGTGCTCTGGAGTCATTTTGTTTGAAAGCGGGTTTTTAAGTGCTCTGGTGTCATTTGTTGGAAGCGGGTTTTTAAGTGCTCTGTTGTCATTTTTTGGAAGCGGGTTTTTAAGTGTTCTGGTGTCCTTTCGTTGGGCGGGTTTTTTAAGTGCTCTGGGTCATTTCGTTTTAAGTGGGTTTTTAAGTGCTCTTGAGTCCATTTCTTTGGAAGCGGGTTTTTAAGTGTTCTGGAGTCATTTCTTTGGAAGCGGGTTTTTAAGTTCTCTGGAGTCATTTTCGTTGGAAGCGGGTTTTTAAGTGCTCTGGGGTCATTTTCGTTGGAAACAGGTTTTAAGTGTTCTGGTGTCCTTTAGTTGTAAGCTGGTTTTTAAGTGTTCTGGAGTCATTTTGTTGGAAGGGGTTTTTATGTGCTCTTGGGTCATTTCTTTGGAAGTGGGTTTTTAAGTTCTCTGGAGTCCTTTTAGATTTAAGCGGGTTTTAAGTGCTCTGGAGTCATTTCTTTGGAATCGGGTTTTTAAGTGTTCTGGTGTCCTTTCATTTGGAAGCAGGTTTTTAAGTGCTCTGGAATCATTTCTTTGAAGCGGGTTTTAAGTGCTCTGGTAGTCATTTCGTTTAAAGCGGGTTTTTAAGTGCTCTGGAGTCATTTCGTTTGAAAGCAGGTTTTTTATGTGCTCTGGAGTCATTTTTTTGGCAAGCGTGGTTTTAAGTATTCTGGGTCATTCCTTTCAGGTTTTTAAGTCTTCGGGTCATTTTTAAGTCTTTTTTAAGTGCTTTTTAGTCATTTCTTTGGTTTTTAAGTGCTCGGGTTTTTAAGTGCTCTGGAGTCATTTCTTTGGAAGCAGGTTTTTAAGTGCTCTGGAGTCATTTTTTTGGAAGCTGGTTTTTAAGTGTTCTGGTGTCCTTTAGTTGGAAGCGGGTTTTTAAGTGCTCTGCAGTCATTTGTTGGAAAGCGGGTTTTTAAGTGCTCTGGAGTCATTTCTTTGGAAGCGGGTTTTTAAGTGCTCTGGAGTCATTTCGTTGGAAGCGGGTTTTTAAGTATTCTGGAGTCATTTCTTTGGAATCGGGTTTTTAAGTGCTCTGGAGTCATTTGCAGCGGGTTTTAAGTGTTCTGGTATCCTTTTTTAAGTGGGTTTTGCTGGTGTCATTTCGTTTTTAGCGGGTTTTTAAGTGCTCTGGAGTCATTTTGTTGGAAGTTGGTTTTTAAGTGTTCTGGAGTCATTTTCATTGGAAGCGGGTTTTTAAGTGCTCTGGAGTCATTTCTTTGGAAGCGGGTTTTTAAGTGCTCTGGAGTCGTTTGGTTGGAAGCTGGTTTTTAAGTGCTCTGGAGTCATTTCGTTGGAAACAGTTTTTATGTGCTCTGGAGTCATTTTTTTGGCAGCGTGTTTTTAAGTGTTCTGGTGTCATTTCTTTGGAAGCGGGTTTTTAAGTCTTCTGGTGTCCTTTCGTTTTAGCAGGTTTTTAAGTGCTCTGGAGTCATTTCTTTGGAAACGGGTTTTTAAGTGCTCTCTGGTCATTTCAGTTGGAGCGGGTTTTTAAGTGTTCTGGAGTCCTTTCTTTGGAAGCGGGTTTTTAAGTGCTCTGGAGTCATTTTGTTGGAAGCGGGTTTTTAAGTGCTCTGTAGTCATTTAAGCGGGTTTTTGTGCTCTTGGGTCAGCGGGTTTTTAAGTGCTCTGGATTCATTTAGTTGGAAACAGGTTTTTAAGTATTCTGGTGTCATTTTGTTGGAAGCGGGTTTTTAAGTGCTCTGTTGTCATTTGTTTGAAGCGGGTTTTTAAGTGCTCTGGCATCATTTCGTTTAAGCGGGTTTTTAAGTGTTCTGGTGTCATTTCATTGGAAGCAGGTTTTTAAGTGCTCTGGAGTCATTTCGTTGGAAGCAGGTTTTTAAGTGTTCTGGTGTCATTTCTTTGGAAGCGGGTTTTAAGTGCTCTGGAGTCATTTCTTTGGAAGCGGGTTTTTAAGTGATCTGGTGTCATTTCGTTTGAAGCGGTTTTTAAGTGCTCTGGGTCATTTCTTTGGAAACAGGTTTTTAAGTGCTCTGAGTCATTTTTTTGGAAGCTGGTTTTTAAGTATTCTGGTGTTCTTTTGTTGGAAGCGGGTTTTAAGTGCTCTGGAGTCATTCCCGTTGGAAGCGGGTTTTTAAGTGCTCTGTAGTCATTTCGTTGGAAGCAGGTTTTTAAGTGCTCTGGAGTCATTTTGGTTGAAGCGGGTTTTTTTAAGTGTTCTGGATTCATTTCGTTGGAAGTAGGTTTTTAAGTGTTCTGGTGTCATTTTGTTTGTTAAGCGGTTTTTTAAGTTCTCTGTTGTCATTTTGTTGGAAACGGTTTTTAAGTGTTCTGGTGTCCTTTTTTTGGAAGCGGGTTTTAAGTGTTCTGGTGTCATTTCTTTGGAAGTGGGGTTTTAAGTGCTTCTGGTAGTCATTTCTTTGGAAGCAGGTTTTTAAGTGCTCTGGAGTCATTTCATTGGAAGCGGGTTTTAAGTGCTCTGGTGTCCTTTTGTTTGGAAGCGGGTTTTTAAGTGTTCTGGAGTCATTTTTTTGGAAACAGGTTTTTAAGTGTTCTGGAGTCCTTTAGTTTTAAGCGGGTTTTTAAGTGTTCTGGTGTCCTTTCGTTGGAAGCGGGTTTTTAAGTGCTCTGGAGTCATTTCGTTGGAAGCAGGTTTTTAAGTGCTCTGGAGTCATTTCTTTGGAAGCAAGGTTTTAAGTGTTCTGGAGTCCTTTCTTTGGAAGCAGGTTTTTAAGTGCTCTGTGTCCATTTCGTTGGAAGCGGGTTTTTAAGTGCTTTGGAGTCATTTTCATTGGAAGCAGGTTTTTAAGTGCTCTGGAGTCATTTGGTTGGAAGCGGGTTTTAGTGTGCTCTGAGGTCATTTTCGTTGGAAACAGGTTTTAAGTGTTCTCGTGTCCTTTAGTTGGAAGCAGGTTTTTAAGTGCTCTGGAGTCATTTTGTTGGAAAGCAGGTTTTTATGTGCTTTGAGTCATTTCGTTTGGAAATGGGTTTTTAAGTATTCTGGTATCCTTTCTTTGGAAGCAGGTTTTAAGTGCTCTGGAGTGTTTTTGTTGGAATCGGGTTTTAAGACTTCTGGTATCGTTTTTTTGGAAGTAAGTTTTTAAGTGCTCTGGAATCATTTCTTTGGAATCGGCTTTTTAAGTGCTCTGGAGTCGTTTGGTTGGAAAGCGGGTTTGTAAGTACCCTGGATTTATTTCTTTGGAATCGGGTTTTTAAGTGTTCTGGTATCCTTTCGTTGGAATTAATTTTTAATTGCTCTGGAGTCATTTCTTTAGGCGGCTTTTTAAGTGCTCTTGAGTCGTTTTGTTGGAAGCTGGTTTGTAAGTTCCTGGATTCATTTCTTTGGAAACAGTTTTTTATGTGCTCTGAGGTCATTTTTTGGCAGCATGTTTTTAAGTGTTCTGGTGTCCTTTCTTTGGAAGCGGGTTTTTAAGTCTTCTGGTATCCTTTCACTGGTAGCAGGTTTTTAAGTGCTCAGAGTCATTTCTTTGGAAGCAAGGTTTTAAGTGTTCTGGTGTCCTTTAGTTGGAAGCGGGGTTTTAAGTGCTCTGGAGTCATTTCGTTGGAAGCGGTTTTTTTAAGTGTTTTGGGATCCTTTTATTTGAAAGCAGGTTTTTAAGTGCTCTGGTGTCATTTCTTTGGAAGGCGGGTTTTTACGTGATCTGGAGTCATTTCCTTGGAAGCAGGTTTTTAACTGCTCTGGATTCATTTAGTTTGCAGCGGGTTTTTAAGTGCTCTGGAGTCATTTTGTTGGAAATGGATTTTTATGTGCTCTGTGTTCATTTTGTTGGAGCGTGTTTTTAATTGCTGTGGCATCACTTTTTTAAAGCGGGTGTTTAAGTGCTCTGGAGTCATTTCTTTGGAAGCAGGTTTTTAAGTGTTCTGGAATCCTTTTGTTTAGCGGGTTTTAAGTGCTCTGGAGTCATTTGTTTGAAAGCGGGTTTTTAAGTGATCTGGTGTCCTTTCGTTGGAAGCGGGTTTTTAAGTGCTCTGTTGTCATTTTGTTGGAAGCGGGTTTTTAAGTGTTTTGGTGTCCTTTCATTTAGAGCGGGTTTTTAATTGCTGTGGAGTCATTTCGTTTTAAGTGGGTCTTTAAGTGCTCTTGAGCCATTTCTTTGGAAGCAAAGTTTTAAGTGTTCTGGAGTCATTTCTTTGAAGCGGGTTTTAAGTGCTCTGGAGTCATTTAAGTGCTGGAGCGGGTTTTTAAGTGCTCTGAGGTCATTTTGTTTGAAACAGGTTTTGAAGTGTTCTGGTGTCCTTTAGTTGGAAAGCGGTTTTTAAGTGCTCTGGAGTCATTTTGTTGGAAAGCGGGTTTTTATGTTCTTTGAGGTCATTTCTTTGGAAGTGGGTTTTAAGTATTCTGCTATCCTTTTGTTGGAAGCGGGTTTTTAAGTGCTCTGGAGTCATTTTGTTGGAATCGGGTTTTTAAGTGTTCTGGTATCCTTTCATTGGAAGCAGGTTTTTAAGTGCTCTGGAATCATTTCTTTGGAATCGGCTTTTTAAGTGCTCTGGAGTCATTTTGGTTGGAAGCGGGTTTGTAAGTACCTTGGATTCATTTCGTTTTGAAAGCGTTTTTATGTGCTCTGAGGTCATTTTTTTGGCAGCGTGTTTTTAAGTATTCTGGTGTCCTTTCTTTGGAAGCGGGTTTTAAGTCTTCTGGTATCCTTTCGTTGGTAGCAGGTTTTTAAGTGCTCAGAGTCATTTCTTTGGAAGCAAGGTTTTAAGTGCTCTGGAGTCATTTCTTTGAAGCTGGTTTTAAAGTGCTCTGGAGTCTTTTTAGTTGGAAGCAGGGTTTTAAGTGCTCTGGAGTCATTTCTTTGGAAACAGTTTTTTATGCTCTGAGTCATTTCTTTGGAAGCGTGTTTTTAAGTGCTCTGCAGTCATTTCGTTGAAAGCGGGTTTTTAGTGCTCTGGAGTCATTTCTTTGGAAAGCAGGGTTTTATGTGCTTTGAGGTCATTTGGTTGGAAGTGGGTTTTTAAGTGCTCTGGTATCCTTTTGTTGGAAGCGGGTTTTTAAGTGCTCTGGAGTCATTTTGTTGGAAGCGTGTTTTTAATTGCTATCGAGTCATTTCGTTTTAAGCGGGTTTTTAAGTGCTCTGGAGTCATTTCGTTGGAATCGGGTTTTTAAGTCTTCTGGTATCTTTCTTTGGAAGAAGGTTTTTAAGTGCTCTGGAGTCATTTCTTTGGAAGCGGCTTTTTAAGTGCTCTGGAGTCGTTTGGTTGGAAGCTGGTTTTTTAAGTACCCTGGATTCATTTCATTTGGAAACAGTTTTTTATGTGCTCTGAGGTCATTTTTTTGGAAGCGTGTTTTTAAGTGTTCTGGTGTCCTTTCTTTGGAAGCGGGTTTTTAAGTCTTCTGGTATCCTTTTGTTGGTAGCAGGTTTTTAAGTGCTCAGAGGCATTTCTTTGGAAGCAAGGTTTTTAAGTGCTCTGGAGTCATTTCGTTGGAAGCGGGTTTTAAGTGCTCTGGAGTCATTTGGTTGGAAGCGGGTTTTTAAGTACCCTGGATTTATTTCGTTGGAAACAGGTTTTAAGTGTTCTGGTGTCCTTTTGTTGGAAGCGGGTTTTTAAGTGCTCTGTTGTCATTTTTTTTGAAGAGCGGTTTTTAAGTGCCATTGAGTCATTTCGTTGGAAAGCGGTTTTTAAATGTTCTGGTGTCCTTTCATTGGAAGCGGGTTTTTAAGTGCTCTGGAGTCATTTCTTTGGAAGCAGATTTTTAAGTGCTCTTAGTCATTTCTTTAGCGGGTTTTTAAGTGCTCTGGTGTCATTTCTTTGGAAAGCAGGTTTTTAAGTGTTCTGGTGTCATTTTGTTGGAAGCGGGTTTTTAAGTGTTCTGGTGTCATTTCGTTGGAAGCGGGTTTTTAAGTGCTCTGGAGTCATTTCGTTGGAAAGCGGGTTTTTAAGTGCTCTGGAGTCATTTCTTTGGAAGTGGTTTTTAAGTGCTCTGGAGTCATTTGGTTGGAAAGCGGGTTTTTAAGTACTCTGGTGTCATTTCGTTGGAAACGGTTTTTTAAGTGTTCTGGTGTCATTTTTGTTGGAAGCGGGTTTTTAAGTGCTCTGGAGTCATTTTTTGGAAGCGGGTTTTTAAGTGTTCTGGTGTCATTTCTTTGGAAACGGGTTTTTAAGTGCTCTGGAGTCATTTCGTTTTAAGCGGGTTTTTAAGTGCTCTGTTGTCATTTTTTGGAAGCGGGTTTTTAAGTGTTCTGGAGTCATTTTTTGGAAGCGGGTTTTAAGTTGCTGTGTCATTTCGTTTTAAGTGGGTTTTTAAGTGCTCTGGAGTCATTTCTTTGGAAGCAAGGGTTTTTAAGTGCTCTGGAGTCATTTTGTTGGAAGCGGGTTTTTAAGTGTTCTGGTGTCCTTTCATTTGGAAGCGGGTTTTTAAGTGCTCTGGAGTCATTTCTTTGGAAGCAAGGTTTTAAGTGTTCTGGAGTCATTTTTTGGAAGCGGGTTTTTAAGTGTTCTGGTGTCATTTCTTTGGAAGCTGGTTTTTAAGTGCTCTGGAGTCATTTCTTTGGAAGCAGGTTTTTAAGTGCTCTGGAGTCATTTCTTTGGAAGCGGGTTTTTAAGTGCTCTGTTGTCATTTTTTTGGTTTTTAAGTGCTCTGGGTCATTTTGTTGGAAGTGGGTTTTTAAGTTTTCTGGTGTCATTTCTTTGGAAGCGGTTTTTAAGTTCTCTGGAGTCATGGAAACAGGTTTTTGGAAGCGGGTTTTTAAGTGCTCTGGAGTCATTTGTTTGGAAGCGGGTTTTTAAGTGTTCTGGTATCCTTTTGTTGGAAGCGGGTTTTTAAGTGCTCTGGAGTCATTTCATTGGAAGCAGGTTTTTAAATGTTCTGGTTTCATTTCATTGGAAAGGTTTTTACGTGCTCTGAGGTCATTTTTTTGGAAGCAGGTTTTTAAGTGTTCTGGTGTCCTTTCTTTGGAAGCGGGTTTTTAAGTCTTCTGGTATCATTTCTTTGGAAGCAGGTTTTTAAGTGCTCTGGAGTCATTTCTTTGGAAGTGGGTTTTTAAGTGCTCTGGAGTCATTTCTTTGGAAGCGGGTTTTAAGTGCTCTGGGTCATTTTTTAAGTGCTCTGGAGTCATTTTTTTGGAAGTGGTTTTTAAGTGCTCTGGAGTCATTTTGTTGGAAGCGGGTTTTAAGTGCTCTGGAGTCATTTCGTTGGAACAGGTTTTTAAGTGTTCTGGTGTCCTTTTAGTTGGAAGCAGGTTTTTAAGTGCTCTGTTGTCATTTTGTTGGAAGCGGGTTTTTAAGTGTTCTGGTGTCAGGTTTTAAGTTGGAAGCGGGTTTTTAATTGCTCTGGAGTCATTTCGTTTTAAGTGGGTTTTTAAGTGCTCTGTAGTCATTTCTTTGGAAAGCGGGTTTTTAAGTGTTCTGGAGTCATTTTTTGTAAGCGGGTTTTTAAGTGTTCTGGTGTCCTTTCTTTGGAAGCGGGTTTTAAGTCTTCTGGAGTCATTTCGTTGGTAGCAGGTTTTTAAGTGCTCTGGAGTCATTTCTTTGGAAGCAGGTTTTTAAGTGCTCTGGAGTCATTTTAGTTGGAAGCGGGTTTTTAAGTGCTCTGGAGTCATTTTTTTGGAAGCAGGTTTTTAATTGCTCTGGAGTCATTTCGTTGGAAGCTGGTTTTTAAGTGTTCTTTCATTTTTGTTGGAAGCGGGTTTTTAATTGCTGTGGAGTCATTTTGTTTTGGAAGCGGGTTTTAAGTGCTCTGGAGTCATTTCTTTGGAAGCGGGTTTTTAAGTGCTCTGGAGTCATTTCGTTGGAAGCGGGTTTTTAAAGTCATTTAGTTGGAAGCGGGTTTTTAAGTGCTCTGGAGTCATTTGCAGGTTTTTGGAAGCGGGTTTTTAATTGCTCTGGAGTCATTTCGTTTTAATTGGGTTTTTAAGTGCTCTGGAGTCATTTCTTTGGAAGCAAAGTTTTAAGTGCTCTGGAGTCATTTCGTTGGAAGCGGGTTTTTAAGTGTTCTGGTGTCCTTTCGTTGGAAGCGGGTTTTTAAGTGTTCTGTGGTCATTTTGTTGGAAGTGGGTTTTTAAGTGCTCTGGAGTCATTTCTTTGGAAGCGGGTTTTTAAGTGTTCTGGAGTCATTTCTTTGGAAGCAGGTTTTTAAGTGCTCTGGAGTCATTTCGTTTTAAGCGGGTTTTTAAGTGTTCTGGTGTCATTTCTTTGGAAGCGGTTTTTTAAGTGCTCTGGAGTCATTTCGTTGGAAGCAGGTTTTTAAGTGTTCTGGAGTCATTTTTTTTGGAAGCGGTTTTTTTAAGTTCTCTGAGTCCTTTTGTTGGAAGCGGGTTTTTAAGTGCTCTGGAGTCATTTTTTTGGAAGCGGGTTTTTAAGTCTTCTGAGTCATTTCGTTGGAAGCGGGTTTTTAAGTGCTCTGGAGTCATTTCTTTGGAAGCGGGTTTTTAAGTGCTCTGGAGTCATTTTGTTGGAAGCGGGTTTTTAAAGTTTTGCGGGTTTTTAAGTGCTCTGGAGTCATTTCTTTGGAAGCAGGTTTTTAAGTGCTCTGGAGTCATTTCTTTGGAAGCGGGTTTTTAAGTGCTCTGGAGTCATTTCGTTGGAAGCGGGTTTTTAAGTGCTCTGGTGTCATTTCGTTTTGGAAGGGTTTTTAAGTGCTCTGGTGTCATTTTTTTGGAAGCGTGTTTTTTAAGTTTTCTGGTGTCATTTTCTTTGGAAGCGGGTTTTTAAGTTCTGGAGTCCTTTTTTTGGAAGCGGGTTTTTAAGTGCTCTGGAGTCATTTCTTTGGAAGCAGGGTTTTAAGTGCTCTGGAGTCATTTAGTTGGAAGCGGGTTTTTAAGTGTTCTGGAGTCATTTCTTTGGAAGCGGGTTTTTAAGTGCTCTGGAGTCATTTCGTTGGAAGCGGGTTTTTAAGTGCTGGTCATTTTCTGGAGTCATTTTTTTGGAGTGGGTTTTTAAGTGCTCTGGAGTCATTTCTTTGGAAAGCGGTTTTTAAGTGCTCTGGAGTCATTTCTTTTGAAGCGGGTTTTTAAGTGTTCTGGAGTCATTTCGTTGGTAGTGGGTTTTTAAGTGTTCTGGGTCATTTTGTTGGAAGTGGGTTTTAAGTGCTCTGGGTTTTTAAATGCTCTGGAGTCATTTTCTTTGAAGCAGGTTTTTAAGTGCTCTGGAGTCATTTCTTTGGAAGCGTGTTTTTAAGTGCTCTGGAGTCATTTCGTTTTTAAGCGGGTTTTTAAGTGCTCTGGTGTCATTTTTTTGGTTTTAGTGTGCTCTGAGTTTTTAGTTGTTTTTGAGTCATTTCTTTGGAGCGGGTTTTTAAGTGTTCTCTGGTGTCATTTTTTTGGAAGTGGGTTTTTAAGTTCTCTGGAGTCATTTTGTTGGAAGCGGGTTTTTAAGTGCTCTGGAGTCATTTTGTTTGGAAGCGGGTTTTTAAGTGTTCTGGTATCATTTCTTTGGAAGCAGGTTTTTAAGTGCTCTTGAGTCATTTTGTTGGAAGCGGGTTTTTAAGTGCTCTGGAGTCATTTTGTTTGAAGCAGGTTTTTAAGTGCTCTGGAGTCATTTCTTTGGAAGCGGTTTTTAAGTGCTCT
The DNA here is from genome assembly GCA_036365155.1 of Meriones psammophilus. Taxonomy (NCBI): domain Eukaryota; kingdom Metazoa; phylum Chordata; class Mammalia; order Rodentia; family Muridae; genus Meriones; species Meriones psammophilus. The sequence continues at coordinate 53,311 of JAEOAE010003668.1, forward strand.
GGTAGTCATTTCGTTTAAGCGGGTTTTTAAGTGCTCTGGAGTCATTTCTTTGGAAGCGGTTTTTAAGTGCTCTGGAGTCATTTTTTGGAAGCGGGTTTTTAAGTGCTCTGGAGTCATTTTTTGGAAGCAGGTTTTTAAGTGCTCTGAGTCATTTCTTTGGAAGCGGGTTTTTAAGTGCTCTGGAGTCATTTTAGTTGGGGTTTTTAGCGGGTTTTTGCTCTGGAGTCATTTCGTTGGAAGCGGGTTTTTAAGTGCTCTGGAGTCATTTCTTTGGAAGCGGGTTTTTAAGTGCTCTGGAGTCATTTCTTTGGAAGCGGGTTTTTAAGTGTTCTGGAGTCATCCTTTCGGGTTTTTTGGAGTCATTTCGTTGGAAGGGGTTTTTAAGTGCTCTGGAGTCATTTTTTGGAAGCGGGTTTTTAAGTGTTCTGGAGTCATTTTGTTGGAAGCAGGTTTTTAAGTGCTCTGGAGTCATTTTTTGGAAGCGGGTTTTAAGTGCTCTGGAGTCATTTCTTTGGAAGCGGGTTTTAAGTGTTCTGGAGTCATTTTTTTGGAAGCAGGTTTTTAAGTGCTCTGGAGTCATTTCTTTGGAAGCGGGTTTTTAAGTGCTCTGGAGTCATTTTGTTGGAAGCGGGTTTTTAAGTGCTCTGGAGTCATTTAGTTTGAGCGGTTTTTTGGAAGCGGGTTTTAAGTGCTCTGGAGTCATTTTTTGGAAGCGGGTTTTTAAGTGTTCTTGTGTCATTTCTTTGGAAGCGGGTTTTTAAGTTCTCTGGAGTCATTTTGTTTTGAAGCGGGTTTTTAAGTGCTCTGGAGTCATTTCTTTGGAAGCGGGTTTTTAAGTGTTCTGGAGTCCTTTCGTTGGAAGCGGGTTTTTAAGTGCTCTGGAGTCATTTCTTTGGAAGCGGGTTTTTAAGTGTTCTGGAGTCATTTCTTTGGAAGCGGGTTTTTAAGTTCTCTGGAGTCATTTCTTTGGAAGCGGGTTTTTAAGTGCTCTGGAGTCATTTCTTTGGAAGCGGTTTTTAAGTGTTCTGGGGTCCTTTTTTTGGAAGCGGGTTTTTAAGTGCTCTGGAGTCATTTCTTTGGAAGCGGGTTTTTAAGTGCTCTGGAGTCATTTCTTTGGAAGCAGGTTTTTAAGTGCTCTGGAGTCATTTAGTTGGAAGCGGGTTTTTAAGTGCTCTGGAGTCATTTATTTGGAAGTTGGGTTTTTAAGTGCTCTGGAGTCATTTTGTTGGAAATGGTTTTTAAGTGTTCTGGTGTTCTTTCTTTGGAAGCGGTTTTTAATTGCTCTGGAGTCATTTTGTTGGAATCGGTTTTTTAAATTCTCTGGAGTCATTTCTTTGGAAGCGGGTTTTTAAGTGCTCTGGAGTCATTTTTTCGGTTTTTAAGAAGCGGGTTTTTAAGTGCTCTGGAGTCATTTCGTTTGAAGTGGGTTTTTAAGTACTCTGGATTCATTTCTTTGGAAAGCGGTTTTTTAAGTGCTCTGAGTCATTTTTTGGAAGCGGGTTTTTAAGTGTTCTGGTGTCATTTCTTTTTTAAGCGGGTTTTTTGGAGTCATTTCTTTGCGGGTTTTTAAGTGGAGAGTCATTTTTGGAAGAGGGTTTTTAAGTGTTCTGGTGTCCTTTAGTTGGAAGTGGGTTTTTAAGTGCTCTGGGGTTCAGTTGGGTTTTTAAGTTTGGAGTTGTGGGTTTTTAAGTGCTCTGGATTCATTTCCTTGGAAGCAGGTTTTTAAGTGCTCTGGAGTCATTTCTTTGGAAAGCGGGTTTTTAAGTGCTCTGGAGTCATTTTGTTTTAAGCGTGTTTTTAATTGCTGTGGAGTCATCTCCTTTTAAGCGGGTTTTAAAGTGCTCTGGAGTCATTTGTTTGGGCGTTTTTAATTGCTGTGGAGTCATTTTGTTTTTAAGCGGGTTTTTAATTGCTCTGGAGTCATTTCGTTTTAAGCGGGTTTTTATGTGCTCTGGAGTCATGTTGTTGGTGGCGGGTTTTTAAGTGTTCTGGTATCCTTTCGTTGGAAGCGGGTTATTAAGTGCTCTGGACTCATTTCGTTGGAAGCGGGTTTTTATGTGTTCTGGTGTCCTTTCGTTGTAAGCGGGTTTTTAAGTGCTCTTGAGTCATTTCTTTGGAAGTGGGTTTTTAAGTGCTCTGGAGTCATTTAGTTGGAAGCGGGTTTTTAAGTGCTCTGGAGTCATTTATTTGGAAGCAAGGTTTTAAGTGCTCTCGAGTCATTTTGTTGGAAACGGTTTTTTTAGTGTTCTTGTGTTCTTTCGTTGGAAGCGGGTTTTTAATTGCTGTGGAGTCATTTTGTTGGAAGCGGGTGTTTAAGTGCTCTGGAGTCATTTCTTGGAAGCCGGTTTTTAAGTGTTCTGGTATCCTTTCGTTGGAAGCAGGTTTTTAAGTGCTCTCGAGTCATTTCATTGGAAGCGGGTTTTTAGTGCTCTGGAGTCATTTAGTTGGAAGCGGGTTTTTAAGTGCTCTGGAGTCATTTCGTTGGAAGTGGGTATGTAATTACTCTGGATTCATTTCTTTGGAAACATTTTTTTTTATGTGCGCTGAGGTCATTTTTTTGGAAGCGGGTTTTTAAGTGTTCTGGTGTCCTTTCCTTGGATCGGGTTTTTAAGTGCTCTGGAGACATTTCTTTGGAAGCAGGTTTTTAAGTGTTCTGGTGTCCTTTAGTTGGAAGTGGGTTTTTAAGTGCTCTGGGGTCATTTCGTTGGAGTTGGGTTTTTAAGTGCTCTGGATTCATTTCCTTGGAAGCAGGTTTTTAAGTGCTCTGGAGTCATTTCTTTGGAAGCGGGTTTTTAAGTGCTCTGGAGTCGTTTCGTTCGAAGCGGGTTTGTAAGTACCCTGGATTCATTTCGTTGGAAACGGTTTTTTATGTGCTCTGAGGTCATTTTTTTGGCAGCGTGTTTTTAAGTGTAATGGTGTCCTTTCTTTGGAAGCGGGTTTTTAAGTCTTCTGGTATCCTTTCGTTGGTAGCAGGTTTTTAAGTGCTCTGGAGTCATTTCATTGGTAGCTGGTTTTTAGGTGCTCTGGATTCATTTCGTTGGAAGCGGGTTTTTAAGTGCTCTGGAGTCATTTCGTTGGAACCGTTTTTTAATTGCTGTGGAGTCATTTCGTTTTAAGCGTGTTTTTAATTGCTGTGGAGTCATATCGTTTTAATCGGGTCTTTAAGTGCTCTGGAGTCATTTCTTTGGAAGCAAACTTTTAACTGCTCTGGAGTCAGTTCGTTGGAAGCGGGTTTTTAAGTATCCTGGTATCCTTTCGTTGGAAGTGGGTTTTTAAGTGTTCTGTGGTCATTTTGTTGGAAGTGGGTTTTTAAATGCTCTGGAGTCATTTCCTTGGAAGCAGGTTTTTAAGTGCTCTCGAGTCATTTCTTTGGAAGAGTGTTTTTAATTGCTGTGGATTCAATTCTGTTTTAAGCTGGTCTTTAAGTGTTCTGGTGTCCTTTTTTGAAAGCGGGTTTTTAAGTGCTCTGGAGTCATCTCGTTGGATGCGGGTTTTTAAGTGTTCTGGTGTCCTTTCTTTGGAAGTGGGTTTTTAAGTTCTCTGGAGTCCTTTTATTGGAAGCGGGTTTTTATGTGCTCTGGAGTCATTTTGTTGGTGGCGGGTTTTTAAGTGTTCTGGTATCCTTTCGTTGGAAGCGGGTTATTAAGTGCTCTGGAGTCATTTCTTTGGAAGCGGGTTTTTATGTGTTCTGGTGTCCGTTCGTTGTAAGCGAGTTTTTAAGTGCTCTGGGGTCATTTCTTTGGAAGCGGGTGTTTAAGTGCTCTGGAGTCATGTCTTTGGAAGTGGGTTTTTAAGTGCTCTGGAGACATTTAGTTGGAAGCGGGTTTTTAAGTGCTCTGGAGTCATTTAGTTGGAAGCGGGTTTTTAAGTGCTCTGGAGTCATTTATTTGGAAGCAAGGTTTTAAGTGTTCTCGAGTCATTTTGTTGGAAACGATTTTTTAAGTGTTCTGGTGTTCTTTCGTTGGAAGCGGGTTTTTAATTGCTGTGGAGTCATTTTGTTGGAATCGTGTTTTTAAATTCCCAGGAGTCATTTTTTTGGAAGCGGGTTTTTAAGTGCTCTGGAGCCATTTCGTTGGAAGCGGGTTTTTAAGTGCTCTGGAGTCGTTTCTTTGGAAGTGGGTATGTAATTACTCTGGATTCATTTCTTTGGAAACGTTTTTCATGTGCGCTGAGGTCATTTTTTTGGAAGCGGGTTTTTATGTGTTTTTCCTTTCCTTTCCTTTGGATCGGGTTTTTAAGTGCTCTGGAGTCATTTCTTTGGAAGCGGGTTTTTAAGTGCTCTGGAGTTGTTTTTCAGTTTTTGGAAGCGGGTTTTTAAGTACCCTGGATTCATTTTGTTTTTTGGAAGCGGGTTTTAAGTACCCTGGATTCATTTCGTTGGAAACGGTTTTTATGTGCTCTGAGGTCATTTTTTTTGGCAGCGTGTTTTTAAGTGTAATGCTGTCCTTTCTTTGGAAGCGGGTTTTTAAGTCTTCTGGTATTCTTTTCGTTGGTAGCAGGTTTTTAAGTGCTCTGGATTCATTTTTTTGAAAGCGGTTTTTATGTGCTCTGAGGTCATTTTTTGGCAGCTTGTTTTTAAGTGTAATGGTGTCCTTTCTTTGGAAGCGGGTTTTTAAGTCTTCTGGTATCCCTTTCGTTGGTAGCAGGTTTTTAAGTTCTCTGGAGTCATATCATTGGTAGCTGGTTTTTAGGTGCTCTCGATTCATTTGGTTGGAAGCGGGTTTTTAAGTGCTCTGGAGTCATTTCATTGAAATTGGGTTTTTAGTGCTCTGGAGTCATTTTTTTGAAAGCAGGGTTCATGTGCTTTTAGGTCATTTCGTTGGAAGCAGGTTTTTAAGTGTTCTGGTGTCCTTTTGTTGGAAGCGGGTTTTTAAGTGCTCTGGAGTCATTTTGTTGGACGCATGTTTTAAATTGCTGTGGAGTCATTTCGTTTTAAGTGGGTTTTTAAGTGCTCTGAAGTCATTACTTTGGAAGCAAGGTTTTAAGTGCTCTGGAGTCATTTCGTTTAAGCGGGTTTTTAAGTGTTTCTTCATTTTGGTCAGTTTTGTTGGAAGCAGGTTTTTAAATGCTCTGGAGTCATTTCTTTGGAAGCAGGTTTTTAATTGCTCTCGAGTCATTTCTTTGGAAGAGTGTTTTTAATTGCTGTGGAGTCATTTCGTTTTAAGCGGGTATTTGAGTGTTCTGGTGTCCTTTCTTTGGAAGCGGGTTTTTAAGTGCTCTGGAGTCATTTCGTTGGAAGCAGCTTTTTAAGTGTTCTGGTGTCCTTTCTTTGGAAGTGGGTTATTAAGTGCTCTGGAGTCATTTCGTTGGAAGCGGGTTTTTATGTGTTATGGTGTCCTTTCGTTGCAAGCGGGTTTTTAAGTGCTCTGGGGTCATTTCATTGGAAGCGGGTGTTTAAGTGCTCTGAAGTCATTTCTTTGGAAGCCGGTTTTTAAGTGTTCTGGTATACTTTCGTTGGAAGCAGGTTTTTAAGTGCTCTGGAGTCATTTCGTTGGAAGCGGGTTTTTAGTGCTCTGGAGTCATTTAGTTGGAAGCGGGTTTGTAAGTGCTCTGGAGTCATTTATTTGAAAGCAAGGTTTTAAGTGCTCTCGAGTCATTTTGTTGGAAACGGTTTTTTAAGTGTTCTGGTGTTCTTTCGTTGGAAGCGGGTTTTTAATTGCTGTGGAGTCATTTTGTTGGAATCGGGTTTTTAAAATCTCAGGAGTCATTTTGTTGGAAGCGTGTTTTTAAGTGCTCTGGAGCCATTTCGTTGTAAGTGGGTTTTTAAGTGCTCTGGAGTCATTTCGTTGGAAGTGGGTATGTAATTACTCTAGATTCATTTCTTTGGAAACATTTTTTTATGTGCGCTGAGGTCATTTTATTGGAAGCGGGTTTTTAAGTGTTTGGGTGTCCTTTCCTTGGATCGGGTTTTTAAGTGCTCTGGAGACATTTCGTTGGAAGCGGGTTTTTAAGTGTTCTGGTGTCCTTTAGTTGGAAGTGGGTTTTTAAGTGCTCTGGGGTCATTTCGTTGGAGTTGGGTTTTTAAGTGCTCTGGATTCATTTCCTTGGAAGCAGTTTTTTTTTAAGTGCTCTGGAGTCATTTCTTTGGAAGCGGGTTTTTAAGTGCTCTGGAGTCGTTTCGTTCGAAGCGGGTTTGTAAGTACCCTGGATTCATTTCGTTGGAAACGGTTTTTTATGTGCTCTGAGGTCATTTTTTTGGCAGCGTGTTTTTAAGTGTAATGCTGTCCTTTCTTTGGAAGCGGGTTTTTAAGTCTTCTGGTATCCTTTCGTTGGTAGCAGGTTTTTAAGTGCTCTGGAGTCATTTCATTGAAATTGGGTTTTTAGTGCTCTGGAGTCATTTCGTTGGAAACGGGGTTCATGTGCTTTTAGGTCATTTCGTTGGAAGCAGGTTTTTAAGTGTTCTGGTGTCCTTTTGTAGGAAGCGGGTTTTTAAGTGCTCAGGAGTCATTTCGTTGGAGGCATGTTTTTAATTGCTGTGGAGTCATTTCGTTTTAAGCGGGTTTGTAAGTGCTCTGGAGTCATTTCGTTGTAAGCAGGTTTTTAAGTGTTCTGGGATCCTTTCTTTGGAAGCATGTTTTTAAGTGCTCTGGAGTCATTACGTTGGAAGCTGGTTTTTCTGTGTTCTCGTGTCCTTTCGTTGTAAGTGCGTTTTTAAGTGCTCTGGGGTCATTTCGTTGGAAGCGGGTTTTTAAGTGCTCAGGAGTCATTTCCTTCGAAGCGGGTTTTTAAGTGCTCTGGAGTCATTTCGTTGGAAGCGGGTTTTTAGTGTTCTGGTGTCCTTTCGTTGGAAGTGTGTTTTTAAGTGCTCTGGGGTCATTTCGTTGGAGTTGGGTTTTTAAGTGCTCTGAATTCATTTCCATGGAAGCAGGTTATTAAGTGCTCTGGAGTCATTTTGTTGGTAGCTGTACAGTGTGATATATCACTTTTCAGTTTTGCTGTATTCCTATTTGAGCGAGGACAAACATGTGATTTATTTTACAAAGTAGTGCTTTTCTTTTCTTTTCAGTTTTCCTGTATACCTAATTGTGTGAGCAACACACATGTGATTTAGTTTACTATGTAGTGCATTGCGTTTAAGTTCTTTTGTTGGAAACTTGTTCCTGTTACTGTTAGAACAATTTAGGGTTATGGATAGGGTTAGGGTTAGGGTTAGGGTTAGGGTTATATCACTTGTCAGTTTTCCTGTTATAATAATTGAAAAGGAGACACATATGTGAATTAGTTTACAAAGTTGTGCTTTGCGTTTCTGTTCTTTTCGATGGAATCTTGTTTCTGTGCCATACAGTTCGAGATAACACTTCTCAATTTTCCTGTTATAATAATTGAATGGGCGACAGGTATGTGAATTAGTTTACAAAGTTGTGCTTTGCATTTCTGTTCTTGCGATGGAAACTTGTTTCTGTGCTGTACAGCGCGATATATCACTTTTCAGTTTTCCTGTATTCCCAATTGAGCGAACGACACACATGTGATTTAGTTTACAAAGTAGTGCTTTGCTTTTCTGTTCTTTCATTCGAAACTTGTTCCTAAGTCACACAGTGCGATATATCACTTTTCAGTTTTCCTGTTATAATAATTGAATATCGACACACATGTGAATTAGTTTATAAAGTAGTGCTTTGTGTTTATGTTCGTTAGGGTTAGGGTTAGTGTTAGGGTTAGGGAACAGGGTTAGGGTTAGGGTTAGGGTGTTAGGTTTAGGATTAGGGTTAGGGTTAGCATTAGGGTTATATCACTTTTCTTTTTACCTGTTACAATAATTGAACAGGCGACAAGTATGTGAATTAGTTTACAAAGTAGTTCTTTACTTTTCTGTTTTTTTGTTCGAAAATTGTTTCTGTGCTGTAGAGTGCGATATATCACTTTTCAGTTTTCTTGTTATAATAATTGAACAGGCGACACGTATGTGAATTAGTTTAAAAAGTTGTGCTTTGCGTTTCTGTTCTTTCGATGGAAACTTGTTTCTGTGCCATACAGTTGTGGATAACAGTTCTTAGTTTTCCTGTATTCCTAATTGAGCGAGCCACACACATGTGATTCCGTTTAAAAAGTAGTGCTTTGCTTTTCTGCTGTTTCGTTCGAAACTTGTTCCAGTGCTGTACAGTGTGATATATCACTTTTCAGTTTTCCTGTTATAATAATTGAACAGGCGACACGTATGTGAATTAGTTTACAAGGTTGTGCTTTGCGTTTCTTTTCTTTCGATGGAAACTTGTTTCTGTCCTGTACAGTGGGAGAAAACACTTTTCAGTTTTCCTGTATTCCTAATTGACCAAGCAACACATATGTGATTCTGTTTACACAGTAGTGATTTGTGTTTATGTTCCTTAGGGTTAGGGTTAGGGTTAGGGTAGGCTTAGTGTTAGGGTTAGGGTTAGGGTTTTAAGGTTAGGGTTAGAGATAGGGTTAGGGTTATATCACTTTTCAGTTATCCTCTTATAATAATTGAACAGGTGACACGTATGTGAATTAGTTTACAAAGTATTGCTTTGCTTTTCTGTTTTCCATTGGAAACTTGTTCCTGTCTTGGTACAGTGCGATATATCACTTGTCAGTTTTTCTGTTATAATAAATGAATGGGCGACACATATGTGAATTAGTTTACATAGTTGTGTTTTGCGTTTCTGTTCTTTCGATGGAAACTTGTTTCTGTGTCATACACTGAGAGATAACACTTCTCTGTTTTCCTGTATTCCTAATTGAGCGAGCAACACACATGTGATTCCGTTTAAAAGTAGTGCTTTGCGTTTCTTTTCTTCTGTTGGAAACTTGTTTCTGTGCTGTACAGTGTGATATATCACTTTTCAGTGTTCCTGTTATAATAATTGAACGGTCGACACGTATGTGAATTAGTTTACAAAGTTGTGCTTTTTGTTTCTGTTCTTTCGATGGAAATTTGTTCCTGTGCTGTACAGTGTGATATATCACTATTTACTTTTCCTATTATAATAATTGAGCAGGCCCACACGTATGTGAATTAGTTTACAAAGTTGTGCTTTGCGTTTCTGTTCTTTAGATGAAAACTTGTTTCTTTGCTGCACAGTTCGTTATATCACTTTTCAGTTTTCCTGTGTTCCTAACTGAGCAAGCGACACACGTGATTCCGCTTAAAAGTAGTGCTTTGCTCTTCTGTTTTTTGTTGGAAACTTGTTCCTGTGCTGTACAGTGCTGTACAGTGCGATATATCGCTTTTCAGTTTTCCTATATTCCTAATTGAGCGAGCAACACACATGTGATTCCGCTCAAAAGTAGTGTTTGCTTTTGTGTTTACAAAGTTGTCCTTTGCGTTTCTGTTATTTCGATGAAAAATTGTTTCTTTGACATACATTTTGATATATCTCTTTTCAGTTTTCCTGTATTCCTAATTGAGCTAGTGTCACACATGTGATTTAGTTTACAAAGTAGTTCTTTGCGTTTCTGTTCTTTCCTTGGAAACTTGTTCTTGTTAGGAACAAGTTTCCTACCTTGTTCTTGTTAGGAACAAGTTAGGGTTAGGTTTAGGGTTAGGTTTAGGGTTTAGGATTAGGGTTAGGTTTAGGGTAGCTTTAGGGTTAGGGTTAGGGTTAGGGTTTAGGGTTTTAGGGTTAGGGTTAGGGTTAGGGTTAGGGGTTAGGGTTAGGATTAGGGTTAGCGGGTTAGGGTTAGGGTTAGGGCTAGGGATATATCACTTTTCAGTTTTCCTTTTGTAATAATTGAAGGGGCGACAGGTATGTGAATTAGTTTGTAAAGTTGTGCATTGTGTTGCTGTTCTTTCAATGGAAACTTGTTACTGTGCCTTATAGTGCGAGATAACACTTTTCATTTTCTTGTATTCCTAATTGAGCGGCGACACACATGTGATTCCGTTTAAAAGTAGTGCTTTGCTTTTCTTTTTTCTTTCGTAGGAAACTTATTCCTGTGCTGTACAGTCACGATATATCAATTTTCAGTTTTCCTGTATTCCTAATTGAGCGAGTAACACACATGTAATTTAGTTTACAAAGTAGTGCTTTGTGTTTCTGTTCTTCTGTTGGAAACTTGTTTCTGTGCTGTACAGTGTGATATATAACTTTTCTTTTTTCCTGTATTCCTAACTGAGCGAGCGACACACATGTGATTCCGTTTAAAAGTAGTGCTTTGCTTTTCTGTTCTTTCGTTCGAAATTTGTTCCTGTGCTGTACAGTGTGACATATCACTTTTCATTTTTCCTTTATTCCTAATTGAGTGAGCGACACACATGTGATTTAGTTTTCAAAGTAGTGCTTTGTGTTTCTGTTCTTCTGTTGGAAACTTGTTTCTGTGCTGTACAGTGTGATATATCACATTTTAGTTTTCCTGTTATAATAATTGAAAGGGCAACACGTATGTGAATTAGTTTACAAAGTTGTGCTTTGCGTTTCTGTTCTTTGATGGAAACTAGTTTCTGTGCCATACAGAGCGAGATAACACTTTTCCGTTTTCCTGTATTCCTAAATTGAGCGGCGACACACATGTGATTCCGTTTAAATATAGTGCTTTGCTTTTCTGTTCTTTTCATTAGAAAATTGTTCCTGTGCTGTATAGTGCGTTATATCACTTTTCAGTTTTCCTGTATTCCTAATTGAGTGAGAGAAACACATGTTACTTAGTTTACAAAGTTGTGTTTTTGCGTTTCTGTTCTTTTCGTTTAGCGTTAGGGTTAGGGTTAGAGTTAGGGTTAGGGTTACGGTTAGGGGTTAGTGTTATGGTTATTGCCAGGGTTATGCTTATATCACTTTTCAGTTTTCCTGTTAAAAATTGAACAGGCGACACGTATGTGTATTAGTTTACAAAGTTGTGCTTTGTGTTTCTGTTCTTTCGATGAAAACTTGTTTCTTTGCAGTACAGTTCAATATATCACTTTTCAGTTTTCCTATATTCCTAATTGAGCGAGTGACACACATGTGATTTAGTTTACAAAGTAGTGCTTTTTGCGTTTCTGTTCTTCTGTTGGAAACTTGATTGGTGCTGTACAGTGTGATATATCACTTTTATTTTTCCTGTTGTAATAATTGTGAGCAGGACACACGTATGTGAAATAGTTTACAATGTTGTGCTTTGCGTTTCTGTTCTTTCTTTTTTTTTTTTTTTTTAACCTCGTTTATAGCAGCTTTTTTTGTAATAGCCAGAACCTGGAAACAACGCAGATATCCATCAACGGAGGAATGGGTACAGAAATTGTGGTATTTTTATACAATGGAATACTACTCAGCAATCAAAAAGGAGGAAATCAGGAAATTTGCAGGCAAATGGTGGGATCTAGAAAAGATCATTCTGAGGGAAATAACTCATATTTTTTAATGTTTCATATTTTTAAAAATTAATCTACTTTATGCAGTCACTGGCTACAAGCCATTCTATACTTTTGAGATGTGTTCTCATTTTAACTTTTCATTCTCTAATTTATCCCTTAAATGAATCCAATTTACAAGTCAGATTGAAAACAATTTTCCCGAAGCCTGCCTCTAGCATTCTTATCTCATTATCATACCTATTTTACATGCTGTCACTACAATTTTCTCAAAGCCTAACTCTGTCATGTTAATATTTTTTAATACATGCAGATCATCATGAAAATCTGAGTAGGTGAAATACATATTTTCATATTCCACTAATAATATTATTTTACTTCATATATATTTACTGAAATATAGATACACATGTTTGCATGATATATATATATATATATATATATATATATATATATATATATATATCTTGTCACAATGCCATGTAATTATGAGTACACTGGGCAGTGATCTAAAGTACTCAAATTTTAAGTTCTGAAACTAAGTTGGATATAACTTTACCATCCTGTGTAACAACTCCAAGTATGAAATTATAGTATTGGAGTATCCATGGCTCACTGTAAATGGGTCAGAGCATAGTAGTATTATCTATGTTTTTGATATCAACATCCAAAAATGGAAAGCTATGCTTCTGATTGGTTGTGTTTCTATTCATTCACTTAACTCACATTTATTAAAATTTGACAGTTAATAATGTCAATATTTTAACCTTACAAAGTAAAATATTTTTAAAATCTTCTGGAACTTATTAGAAGATCATAATATGCTACACTGAAAATTTTAGATGACAATGTGGGTTTTGCATTTTAGTCTGTTATAAGATGGTTTATATTTATTGAATTATATACATTGAATTATCCCAAATTTTCTCAGATGAAGCCTAGTTGATCATGATGGTTGATGTTTTTGATGTGTTTCTGGATTTTTTTTTTTTATATCTTATCTTTTTTTTTCAATGCAGTTTATTCAGTAACCTTGAATAATCATGTGATTATTGCTTTAATCATGCTTTAATAATCATGGCTTTCCCTGGGGAAAGCCAGCCCACAACAAATGGACTCTGAGTAGCCAACCTCAGCATGCCACGTGGGCAATGCAGATAGGTCCACATACATGGAAGCAAGCCAGATCCTCAGCCTTAGCCCAATGTGGAGTTGTTTGTGACAGAGAGCACTCACCATCGGGAAGGTGGAAAGCGGAAACCAGCTCCATCTTTCATGTGCAGCATTCGCACCTTTCTACAGTTCCCCCTTTTTGTTTTGGATGCATCAGGCAAGAGTAGAGGTCTGATCTCTGATATTAGAAATAAATTGGGACTTTGTACTGATGTTCACTTAGGTGTCATCCACCCAAAGAGCATCAGACCTGTTTGATACCTTTTTCTCAGAGGCGGGACCTGGGGCATCAACCCGCATGCAATCAGACATGCACTTCTCTGGGTCCAAGGTGGCTGACCCTGAGTGCAGTGCTTAGCCTCGCATCCTGAGCGTAACATTTTGGCTTTTTATGGTAGCCAACCATGCTTGGGGAGACTGTCCTGCTTCAATGGCTGTAAAGGCCTGAATGGTCATGGCTGCATTACGCTGTTTTGAGACTCTAATCTTGCATATATACCACAGGCAAACCAAGGTGACCAACACCAGAAGGCCTGCTAATGCTCCCATGCCCGCCCCTTCCTTCAGATGATTCATGGCTGCAGCAATCCATGATGATAATCCTGTGGCTAGTCCTGCATCCACTCTGGTAGAATTTACCATGACAATGGCCACTCTCAGCTGGTCCATCGTAGTATCAATTCTCCAGTCCAATTACCTAAAATATAGCTTGACAATTGTTTAGACAGATTTGCAGCACAGGGAAAATTCTCATGTTGTATGCTAGTGACACAAAGTCCAGCATACTTTCATTGACAGCCAAGTTGAGCGATTTGCCATAGGGTATCAATTTGCTCCTGCACGAGGTCAAACCTCTGATTGAACACCATCAAACCTCCTTTTAGTTGAGCATTAATTCCTTTTTGTACATCTAAGGCATGAGCTACCTTGGCTAAAAGGTTATTCAGGGTCTGAGCAGTCTGCCCAGTATGACTCATGGCTAATGCCGTGGTGGTAGCTCAACAGCCGCCAATGAGATGGCAGTAACAATGGCAGCTGTAATTCCAAGATCCCTTTTCTGTCTGAAGAGAGTCATAGCGTGAGGACATCAACGGGCACAGGCACCCAGCGAGGCATGTGAGTAACCAGCTAGTAAATTTACTAGCATTACAGCATTGGGCAAAAAAGCAAGTATCATTACTACAATTACTTGGCTCTATCTGGCTAATAATGAATAAAAATGGGGGATGTAAACAAACAGGTGTGGGCTTATAGGAAATATTATGAGAAGCCTTAACACCCTCGTTGGAACATCCTGCATTGGTTCTAGAACTAGCAGTGGTGGTGTCCGAGGTCTGAGTAGGTTCAGGAGACCATTGCCCCCAGGGGCGAGACGTGCTCCATGTAAATTGACTAACTCTATGTTTTCCTCCACTTTTGAAAGTCATTTAAGGTTCTTAAATTATTATTTTTACCCTTTTTAAAATTTTTTATCAATTATACTTTATTCACTCTGCATCCCAACATAATCCCCTCCCTCCCCTCCCAACCCCACCCTCCCTCCTCCCTCTGCATGCATGCCACTCCCCAAGTCCACTGATAGGGGAGGTTCTCCTCTCCTTTCTGATCTTAGTCCATCAGTTCACATCAAAAGTGCCTGCATTGTCCTCTACTATGGCCTGGTATGGTTGCTCCCCCTCAGGAGGAGGTGACTAAAGAGCAGGCCAGTCAGTTCATGTCAGAGGCAGCCCCTCTTCTCATTACTATGTAACCCAATTGGACTCTGAACTGCCCTGGGCTACATCTGTGCAGGGGTTCTGGGTTATCTCTATGAATAGTCCTTGGTTGGAGTATGAGTCTCTGGGAAGTTTCCTGTGTTCAAATTTTCTTGTTCTGTTGCTCTCCTTGTGGAGACCCTGTCCTCTCAGCTCTTGCTCTTTCCCAGTTCTTACATAAAATTCAATTCACTCTGCCCAACAGTTCCCCATCAAGCTTAGCTTCTGCTTTGATAGTCGGTAGGGCAGAGGCTTTCAGAGACCCTCTGTGGTAGGTTCCTAGGTTGTTTCCTGTTTTCTTCTTCTTCTGATGTCCATCCTCTTGGCCTTTCTGGCTGGGGATTAGACATTTTATTTAGGGTCTCTCTCTTGCTTAGCAGAACTCCAACGGCACAGGCTCTAAGAGCAACAATCAATAAATGGGACCTCATGAAACTGAAAAGTTTCTGCAAAACAAAGGACACCGTCATCAAAACAAAGCAATCTCCTACAGATTGGGAAAGAATCTTCACCAACCCTTTATCTGACAGAGGACTCATATCAAGTATATATAAAGAACTAAAGAAGCTGAAGAGCAGCAAACCAAGTAACCCACTTAAAAAATGGGGAACAGAGCTAAACAGAGAATTCTCTGTAGAGGAATACCGAATGGCAGAGAAGCACTTAAAGAAATGCTCAACCTCACTAGCCATTAGGGAAATGCAAATGAAAACAACCCTGAGATTTCACCTTACACCCATGAGAATGGCCAAGATCAAAAACTCAAGTGACAACACATGCTAGTTAGGTTGTGGAGAAAGAGGAACCCTTCTCCACTGCTGGTGGGAATGTAAACTGGTACAACCACTCTGGAAATCAATCTGGTGTTTTCTCAGAAAACTAGGAATAGTGCTTCCCCAAGATCCAGCCATACCACTCCTAGGCATATATCCAAAAGAGGCTCATGCACACAAAAAGGAAATTTCCTCAACCATGTTCGTAGCAGCTTTATTTGTAAAAGCCAGAAGCTGGAAACAACCCAGATGCCCCTCAACTGAAGAATGGATGCAGAAAATGTGGTACATCTACACAATGGAATATTACTCAGCAATGAAAAATGAGGAAATCATGAAATTTGCAGGTAAATGGTGGGATCTGGAAAGGATCATCCTGAGTGAGTTGTCCCAGTAGCAAAAAGACACACATGGTATATACTCACTCATATAGACATACAAAATAGGACAAACCCACTAAAACCTGTGCATCTAAAGAAACTAAGACCTGTGCTGTACAGTGCATTATATCACTTTTCAGTTTTCCTGTATTCCAAATTGTCTGAGTGACACACATGTGATTTAGTTTACAAAGTAGTGCTTTGTGTTTATGTTCTTTCCTTGGAAAATGGTTCCTGTTAGGAACAAGTTAGGGTTAGGGTTAGGGTTAGTGTTAGGGTTAGGGTTAGGATAGGGTTAGGGTTAGGCTTAGGGTTTCGATTATGGTTAGGTTTAGGGTTAGTGTTAGGGTTAGGGTTAGGATTACGGGGTTATTGTTAGGGTTAGGGTTATATCACTTTTCAGTTTTCCAGTTATAATAATTGAACAGGCGACAGGTATGTGAATTAGTTTACAAAGTTGTGCTTTGCGTTTGTATTCTTGTGTTGGAAACTTGTTTCTGTGCTGTACAGTGTGATATATCGCTTTTTAGTTTTCCTGTTATAATAATTGAAAGGGCAACACATATGTGAATTAATTTACAAAGTTGTGCTTTGCATTTCTGTTCTTTCGATGGAAACTTGTTTCTGTGCCATACAGTCTTGAGATAACACTTTTCAGTTTTCCTGTATTCTTAATTGAGCGGCGACACACATGTGATTCCGTTTAAAAGTAGTGCTTTTCTTTTCTTTTCTTTCGTTGAAAACTTGTTCCTGTGCTGTACAGTGCGTTATATCACTTTTCAGTTTTCCTGTATTCCTAATTGAGCAAGTGACACACATGTGATTTACTTTACAAAGTAGTGCTTTGCGTTTATGTTCTTTCGTTGAAACTTTTTCCTGTTAGGAACAAGTTAGGGGTTAGGGTTAGGGTTAGGGTTAGGGTTAGGGTTTAGGTTTTAGGGTTAGGGTTAGGGGGTTATGGTTATGGTTATGGTTAGGGTTAGGGTTAGGGGTTAGAGTTTGTGTTAGGGTTAGAGTTAGGGTTATGAGTTTAGTGTTAGGGTTAGAGTTAGGGTTAGGGTTATATCACTTTTCAGTTTTCCTGTTATAATAATTGAACAGGCGACACATATGTGAATTAGTTTACAAAGTTGTTCTTTGCTTTTCTGTTCCTTCAATGGAAACTTTTTTTTCTGTGCCATACATTGCGAGTTAACACTTTTCAGTTTTCCTGTATTCCTAATTGAGCAAGCGACAAACATGTGATTCCGTTTAAAAGTAGTGCTTTGCTTTTCTGTGTTTTGTTGGAAAATTGTTCCTGTGCTGTACAGTGCGATATATCACTTTTTAGTTTTCCTGTTATAATAATTGAAAGGGCAACATGTATGTGAATTAGTTTACAAAGTTGTGCTTTGCGTGTCTGTTCTTTCGATGGAAACTTGTTTCTGTGCCTTACAGTGAGAGATGACACTTTTCAGTTTTCCTGTATTCCTAATTGAGCGGCGACACACATGTGATTCTGTTTAAAAGTAGTGCTTTGCTTTTCTGTTCTTTTATTGGAAACTTGTTTCTGTGCTGTATGGTGCGATATATCACTTTTCAGCTCTCCTGTATTTCTAATTGTCGGCGACACACATGTGATTTAGTTTACAAAATAGTGCTTTGCTTTTCTCTTCTTTAGTTGGAAACT
The DNA here is from genome assembly GCA_036365155.1 of Meriones psammophilus. Lineage (NCBI taxonomy): Eukaryota > Metazoa > Chordata > Mammalia > Rodentia > Muridae > Meriones > Meriones psammophilus. Next base: position 70,308 of record JAEOAE010003668.1, read on the forward strand.
TGTTCCTCTGCTGTACAGTGCGTTATATCACTTTTCAGTTTTCGTGTATTCCTAATTGAGCGAATGGCACACATATGACTTAGTTTACAAAGTAGTGCTTTGCGTTTATGTTCTTTTCGTTGGAAACTTATTCCTGTTAGGATAAAGTTAGCGTTAGGTTTAGGGGTTAGGGTTAGGGTTAGGGTTAGGTTTAGGGTTAGCGGTTAGGGTTAGTCTTTGGGTTAGGGTTATGTTTAGGGTTATGGTTATGGTTAGGGTTAGGGTTAGGGTTAGGGTTAGGGTTAGGGTTAGGGTTAGGGTTAGGGTAGGGTTAGGGTTAGGGGTTAGGGTTAGGTTTAGGGTTAGGTTTAGGGGTTTAGGGTTAGGGTTAGGGTTATATCACTTTTCAGTTTTCCTGTTATAATATTTGAACAGGGGACTCAAATGTGAATTAGTTTACAAAGTTGTGCTTTGTGTTTTTGTTCATTCGATGAAAACTTTTTCCTGTGCTGTACAGTTCGATATATCACTTTTCAGTTTTCCTGTTATGATAATTAAACCGGCGACACATATGTGAATTAGTTTACAAAGTTATGCTTTGCGTTTCTGTACTTTTGATGGAAACTTGTTTCTGTGCCATACAGTCTTGAGATAACACTTTTCAGTTTCCTGTATTCCTAATTGCGCGGCGACACACATGTGATTCCGTTTGAAAGTAGTGCTTTGCTTTTCTGTTCTTTCGTTTGAAACTTGTTCCTGTGCTGTACAGTGCGTTATATCACTTTTCAGTTTTCCTGTATTCCTAATTGAGCGAGTGGCACACATGTGATTTAGTTTACAAAGTAGTGCTTTGCGTTTATGTTCTTTCGTTGGAAACTTGTTCCTGTTAGGATCAAGTTAGGGTTAGGTTTAGGGTTAGGGCTAGGGTTAGGTTTAGGGTAGGGTTAGGGTTAGGGTTAGGGTTCGGGATAGGGGTTAGGGTTATGGTTAGGGTTAGGGGTAGGTTTAGGGGCTTATGGTTAGGGTTAGGGTTATATCACTTTTCAGTTTTCCTGTTATAATAATTGAACGGGTGATACAAATGTGAATTTGTTTACAAAGTTGTGCTTTGTGTTTCTGTTCTTTCGATGAAAACTTGTTTCTTGGCCGTACATTTCCATATATCACTTTTTAGTTTTCCTGTATTCCTAATTGAGCAAGCGACACACAAGTGATTTAGTTTACAAAGTAGTGCTTTGCATTTCTGTTCTTCTGTTGGAAACTTTTTTCTATGCTGTACAGTGTGATATATCAATTTTCAGTTTTCCTGTTATAATAATTGAGCAGGCTACACTTATGTGAATTAGTTTACAACTTTGTGCTTTGCATTTCTGTTCTTTCGATGGAAACTTGTTCCTGTGCTATATAGTTCAATATATCACTTTTCAGTTTTCCTGTTATAATAATTGATATTAGTTTACAAAATTGTGCTTTGCGTTTCTGTTCTTTGATGGAAACTTTTTTTCTGTGCCGTACAGTGTGAGATAATATTTTTCAGTTTTCCTGTATTCCTAATTGAGCGAGTGACACACATGTGATTCCGTTTAAAAGTAGTGCTTTGCTTTTCTGTTCTTTTTCAATTTTCAGTTTTCCTGTTATAATTGAACGGCTACACTTATGTGAATTAGTTTCCTGTGCTTTTCTGTACAGTGCATTATATCACTTTTCAGTTTTCCTGTATTCATAATTGATTAGCGGCGACACACATGTGATTTACTTTACAAAGTAGTGCTTTGCGTTTTTGTTCTTCTTTTGGAAACTTGTTTCTGTGCTGTACAGTGTGATGTACAGTATGTGAATTAGTTTACAAAGTTGTGCTGCGTTTCCGTTCTTCTTTTGGAAACTTGTTTCTGTGCTGTACAGTGTGATGTATCACTTTTCAGTTTTCCTGTTATAATAATTGAACGGCAACACAAATGTGAATTAGTTTACAAAGTTGTGCTTTGCATTTCTGTTCTTTCAATGGAAACTTTTTTCTGTGCCGTACAGTGCAAGGTAACACTTTTCAGTTTTCCTGTATTCCTATTTGAGCGAGTGACACACATGTGATTCCCTTTAAAAATAGTGCTTTGGAGCCAAGATGGTGGCGCCGGGAAAACAGCACTTCTGAGCAGCAAGACAGCACTATCCAGGCAGAGACCAGGAGACTGAACTCAGGGCCCTGAAACTACATCGATCGTGTTTCCCAGTTGAGGGGAGGCTCCCACAGCGTGGGAATCGTTCGGGTCCCCTGTAGGCTGCACAGCCAGAACCGGAAGAAATCCCTGGTGCGGGTTTTGGATCTCGGTCTGGAGCCATAGCGGGCGCGTCCCTGCCACTTCCCCAAGGTGATCCGTCGGCACAAGGGTACCTGAGACTGGGAGTCCCAGTCTCGAGGGGATCCACAGGGAAGCAGGGTTGCGGGTCTGATCGCAGGTCACCCAGTCTCTCCCCGGAAAGTCTCTTCCGCCATCACAGCCGAGCTCATGCCGCGCACAGAGAGCTTTGCGCTCAGCTCAGCAGTACAGACAAGCTGTGCGTCCCAGTACAACAGGGACTGGGAACCCCTGTCCAGAGAGGACCCCACAGAGAAGGAAGAAACAGTGCTGCTGGGGTCACCTAGGGAAAGTCTAGCAGACTGCAGATTGCAAACAGACAGAACTGAGTGCTCCGAGACACCACAGCAGTACTCACAACCCAAGAAAGCTAGCTACATTCAAGAAAACACAGGAAATAAATAACCTCACTTCAGTAAAACAAAAGCAACCAAGCACACAACCGTATGACCACAGCCAACATCAAAGTCAAAGGATTTAACAGCCACTGGTCATTACTCTCTCTCAATATCAATGGACTGAATTCTCCAATAAAAAGACACAGACTAACAGAATGGATGTGTAAACAAAACCCAGCAATCTGTTGTATACAAGAAACACACCTAAGACACAAAGATAGACATTACCTGAGGTTAAAGGGATGGAAGACGGCTTTTCAAGCAAATGGACCCAAGAAGCAAGCAGGAGTAGCCATTCTAATATCTGATAAAATAGTCTTTCAACCAAAATTAATCAAAAGAGATGGGGAAGGACACTTCATACTCATCAAGGGAAAATTCCACCAAGAAGACATCACAATCCTGCACATCTATGCCCCAAATACAAGGGCACCCACATTTGTGAAAGAAACATTGATAAAACTTAAACCACATATAGCTCCCCACACACTAATAGTAGGAGACTTCAACACCCCACTCTCAACAAAGAACAGGTCAACAAAACAGAAATTAAACAAAGAAACAATATCTCTAACAGAGGTAATGAACCAAATGGACCTAACAGATATTTACAGAACCCTACACCCAAACACAAAAGAATTTACCTTCTTCTCAGCACCTCATGGAACCTTCTCCAAAATAGACCACATAGTTGGTCACAAAGCAAGCCTCAACAAATACAGGAAGATTGAAATAATCCCTTGTATCCTGTCGGATCACCATGGAATAAAGCTGGACCTCAGTAACAACAGAAATAGCAAAAAGCCTACACATACATGGAAACTGAACAACTTGCTACTAAAAGACAGCTGGTTCAGGGAAGAAATAAAGAAAGAAATTAAAATCTTCCTAGAACTCAATGAAAATGAAGACACAACATACCCAAACTTGTGGGACACAATGAAAGCAGTGCTAAGATGAAAGTTCATAGCACTAAGTGCCTTCAAGGAGAAATTTGAGACAGCGCATTCAAGCAACAATGGCTCACTTAAAAACCCTAGAAAAGAAGAAAGAGACACCAAGAAGGAGCAGACGGCTGGAAATAATCAAACTCAGGGCTGAAATCAATCAATTAGAAACAAATAAAACAATTCAAAGAATCAATGAAACCAAGAGCTGGTTCTTTGAGAAAATCAACAAGATAGACAAACCCTTAGCCAAGCTAACTAAAAGGCAGTGAGACACCATCCAAATCAACAAAATCAGAAATGAAAAGGGGACATAACTACAGACACTGAGGAAATCTAAGCAATCATTAGGACTTACTTCAAAAGTCTATCTGGAACAAAATTTGAAAATTTAAATGAAATGGACAATTTTCTTGATCGATTCCACTTACCAAAGCTAAATCAGGACCAGGTAAATCAATTAAATAGTCCTATATCCCCCCAAGGAAATAGAAGCAGTCATCGAAAGTCTCCCATCCAAAAAAGTCCAGGACCTTGATGGTTTCAGCGCAGAATTCTACCAAACATTCAAAGAAGAGCTAACACCAACTCTCTTCAAACTATTCCACAAAATAGAAACAGAAGGAGCATTACCAAACTCATTCTATGAAGCCACAGTCACCTTGGTACCTAAATCTCACAAAGACTCAACAAAAAATAGAATTTCAGGCCAATCTCCCTTATGAACATTGATGCAAAAATACTCAACAAAATACTACATAAACCGAATACAAGAACACATCAAAGATATCATCCACCATGATCAAGTAGGCTTCATCCAAGGTATGCAGGGATGGTTCAATATACGGAAATCCATCAATGTGATCCACCATATTAACAAATTGAAAAAGAAAAAAAAAAAAAAAACCACATGATAATCTCTAGATGCTGAAAAAGCCTTTGACAAAATCCAACATCCATTCATGTTTAAAGTATTGGAGAGATCAGGGATACAAGGCACATATCTAAACATAGTAAAGGCGATATACAGCAAACCTATAGCCAACATCAAACTGAACAGAGAGAAACTTAAAGCAATCCCACTGAAATCAAGGACAAGACAAGGCTGCCCACACTCTCCATATCTCTTCAACATAGTTCTGGAAGTCCTTGCTAGAGCAATAAGACAGTTGAAGGAGATCAAGGGGATACAAATTGGAAAGGAAGAAGTCAAATTATAACTATTTGCAGATGATATGATGGTATACGTGAGTGACCCCAAAAACTCTACCAGGGAACTCCTACAGCTGATAAACACCTTCAGCAAAGTGGCCGGATACAAAATTAACTCAAAAAAATCAGTAGCCCTCCTGTATACAAAAGACAAAAGGGCTGAGAAAGAAATTAGGCAAACAACACCCTTCACAATAGCCACAAATGACATAAGGTACCTCGGAGTAACCCTAACCAAGGAAGTCAAAGACTTGTATGAAAAAAATTTCAAATCTCTGAAGAAAGAACTAGAAGAAGATATGAGAAGATGGAAAGATCTCCCATGCTCATGGCTTGGTTGGATTAACATAGTAAAAATGGCCATCTTACCAAAAGCAATCTACAGATTCAATGCAATGCCCATCAAATTACCAACACAATTCTTTACAGACTTGGAAAGAAAAATTCTCAACTTCATATGGAATAACAAGAAACCCAGAATTGCTAAAACAATCCTCTACAATAAAAGATCATCTGGAGGTATCTCCATCCCTGATCTTAAGTTGTACTATAGAGCAACAGTTTTAAAAACTGCATGGTACTGGCATAGAAACAGAATGGTGGATCAATGGAACCGAACAGAGGACCCAGAAATAAACCCATACACTTATGGACACCTGATATTTGACAAAAACGCCAAAACCATACAATGGATAAAAGATAGATTCTTCAACAAATGGTGCTGGTCCAACTGGATGTCTACATGTAGAAAAATGAAAATAGATCCATACTTATCACCCTGCACAAAACTGAAGTCCAAGTGGATCAAAGACCTCAACATAAAACCAGACACATTAAATCGGCTTGAAAAAAAAAAGTGGGGAATACCCTAGAACTCATTGGTACAGGGGAAAACTTCCTGAACAGAACTCCAACAGCATAGGCTCAAAGAGCAACAATCAATAAACGGGACCTCATGAAACTGAAAAGCTTCTGCAAAGCAAAGGACACCGTCATCAAAACAAAGCGACCTCCTACAGATTGGGAAAGAATCTTCACCAACCCTTTATCTGACAGAGGACTCATATCAAGTATATATAAAGAACTAAAGAAGCTGAAGAGCAGCAAACCAAGTAATCCACTTAAAAAATGGGGAACAGAGCTAAACAGAGAATTCTCTGTAGAGGAATACCAAATGGCAGAGAAGCACTTAAAGAAATGCTCAACCTCACTAGCCATTAGGGAAATGCAAATGAAAACAACCCTGAGATTTCACCTTACACCCATGAGAATGGCCAAGATCAAAAACTCAAGTGACAACACATGCTGGAGAGGTTGTGGAGAAAGAGGAACCCTTCTCCACTGCTGGTGGGAATGTAAACTGGTACAACCACTCTGGAAATCAATCTGGCCTTTTCTCAGAAAACTAGGAATTCTGATTCCCCAAGATCCAGCCATACCACTCCTAGGCATATATCCAAAAGAGGCTCAAGCACACAAAAAGGAAATTTCCTCAACCATGTTCGTAGCAGCTTTATTTGTAAAAGCCAGAAGCTGGAAACAACCCAGATGCCCCTCAACTGAAGAATGGATGCAGAAAATGTGGTACATCTACACAATGGAATATTACTCAGCAATGAAAAATGAGGAAATCATGAAATTTGCAGGTAAATGGTGGGATCTGGAAAGGATCATCCTGAGTGAGTTGTCCCAGAAGCAAAAAGACACACATGGTATATACTCACTCATATAGACATACAACATAGGACAAACCCACTAAAACAGGTGCATCTAAAGAAACTAAGCAAGAGAGAGGACCCCAACTAAAATGTCTAATCCCCATCCGGAAAGGCAAAGAGGATGGACATCAGAAGAAGAAAAACAAGTAACAACCTAGGAACCTACCACAGAGGGTCTCTGAAAGCCTCTGCCCTACAGACTATCAAAGCAGAAGCTAAGCCTGATGGGGAATTGTTGGACAGAGTGAATGGAATTTTATGTAAGAACTGGGAAAGAGTAAGAGCTGGAGAGGACAGGGTCTCCACAAGTAGAGCAATAGAACAAGAAAATTTGAACACAGGGAACTTCCCAGAGACTCATACTCCAACCAAGGACTATTCATATTGATAACCCAGAACCCCTGCACAGATGTAGCCCAGGGCAGTTCAGAGTCCAATTGGGCTACATAGTAATGAGAGAAGAGGGCTGCCTCTGACATGAACTGACTGGCCTGCTCTTTAGTCACCTCCTCCCGAGGGGGGAGCAACCTTACCAGGCCATAGTAGAGGACAATGCAGGCACTTTTGATGTGAACTGATGGAGTAAGATCAGAAAGGAGAGGAGAACCTCCCCTATCAGTGGACTTGGGGAGTGGCATGCATGCAGAGGGAGGAGGGAGGGTGGGATTGCGAGGGAGGTAGGGGCTTATGGGGGGATGCAGAGTGAATAAAGTGTAATTGATGAAAAATTAAAAAAAAGGAAAAACTAATAATTTAAGAACCTTAAATGACTTTCAAAAGTGGAGGAAAACATGGAGTTAGTCAATTTACATGGAGCACGTCTAGCCCCTGGGGGCAATGGTCTCCTGAACCTACTCAGACCTCGGACACCACCACTGCTAGTTCTAGAACCAATGCAGGGTGTTCCAACGAGGGGTTAAGGCTTCTCATAATATTTCCTATAAGCCCACACCTGTTTGTTTACATCCCCCATTTTTATTCATTATTAGCCAGATAGAGCCAAGTAATTGTAGTAATGATACTTGCTTTTTTGCCCAATGCTGTAATGCTAGTAAATTTACTAGCTGGTTACTCACATGCCCCGCTGGGTGCCTGTGCCCGTTGATGCCCTCACGCTATGACTCTCTTCAGACAGAAAAGGGTTTTGGGTTAGGGTTAGGGTTAGGATTACGATTAGGGTTAGGGTTAGGGTTAGGGGCTTAGGGTTAGTGTTAGGGTTAGGGTTAGGTCTTAGGGTTAGGGTTAGGGTTATACCACTTTTCAGTTTTCCTGTTATAATAATTGAAAAAGCGTCTGAATGTGAATTAGTTTACAAAGTTGTGCTTTCTGTTTCTGTTCTTTCGATGAAAACATGTTTCTTTGCATTCATTTTGATATATCGCTTTTTCAGTTTTCCTGTATTCCTAATCGAGTGAACAACAGACATGTGAAATAGTTTACAAAGTAGTGCTTTGCGTTTCTGTTCTTTTATTTGGAAACTTGTTTCTATGCTGTACAGTGTGATATATCACTTTTTAGTTTTTCTGTCATAATAATTGAACGGGCGACACGTATGTGAATTAGTTTACAGAGTTGTGCTTTGAGTTTAGGTTCTTTCGATGGAAACTTGTTTCTGTGCCGTAAAAGTCTTGAGATAACACTTTTCCATTTTCCTGGATTCCTAATTGAGCGAGCAACCCACATGTGATTCCCATTAAAAGTAGTGCTTTACTGTTCTTTTCTTTGGTTCGAAACTTATTCCTGTGCTATACAGCGTGTTATATCACTTTTCAGTTTTCCTGTATTCCTAATTAAGCGAGAGGCACACATGTGATTTAGTTTTCAAAGTAGTGCTTTGCGTTTCTGTTCTTTCGTTGGAAACTTGTTCCTGTTAGGAACAAGTTAGGGTTAGGGAAGGGTTAGGGTTTAGGGTTAGGTTTAGGGTAGGGGGGCTATGGGTTAGGGTTAGGGTTATACCACTTTTCAGTTTTCCTGTTATAATAATTGAACAGGCTACAGGAATGTGAATTAGTTTACAAAGTTGTGCTTTGCGTTTCTGTTTTTCAATGAAAATTGTTTCTTTGCCATACATTTCAATATATCCCTTTTCCAGTTTTCATGTATAATAACTTTGCAGGCGACACACATGTGATTTAGTTTACAAAGTAGTGTTTTGTGTTTCTGTTCTTTTGTTGGAAACTTGTTTCTGTGCCATACAGTTCGAGATAACACACTGTTCCGTTTTCCTGTATTCCTAATTGAGTCAGCGACACAAATGTGATTTAGTTTACAAAGTCGTGCTTTGCGTTTCTGTTCTTCTGTTGTAAACTTGTTTCTGTGCTGTACAGTGTGATACATCACTTTTCAGTTTTCCTGTTATAATAATTATGCAGGGCGTCACGTATGTGAATTAGTTTACAAAGTTGTGCTTTGTGTTTCTGTTCTTTAAATGGAAACTTGTTTCTGTGCCGTACTGTGCGAGATAACACTTTTCCGTTTTCCTGTATTCCTAACTGAGCGAGTGGCACACATGTGATTTAGTTTACAAATTGGTGCTTTGCGTTTATGTTCTTTCATTGGAAACTTGTTCCTGTTAGGAACAAGTTAGAGTTTAGGTTTAGGTTTAGGGTTAGGGTTAGGGTTAGGGTTAGGGTTAGGGTTGTAGGGTTAGGGTTAGGGTTAGTGTAGGGTTAGGGTTAGGGTTAGGGTTAGGGTTAGGGATATGGTAGGGGTAGGGTTAGGGTTATATCACTTTTCAGTTTTCCTGTTATAATAATTTAACAGGGGACACGTATGTGAATTAGTTTACAAAGTCCTGCTTTGCATATCTGTTCTGTCCATGGAAACTTGTTTCTTTGCCATACAGTGCGAGATAACACTTTTCAGTTTTCCTGTATTCCTAATTGAGTGAGCGACACACATGTGATTCTGTTTAAAAATAGTGCTTTTTGTTTCTGTTCTTTCGTTTGAAACTTGTTCCTGTGCTGTACAGTGTGATATATCACTTTTCAGTTTTCCTGTTATAATAATTGAGCAGGCGACACGTTTGTGAATTAGTTTACAAAGTAGTGGTTTGTGTTTCTTTTCTGTTCTTTCCATGGAAACTTGTTTCTGTTCCCAGCGAGTACAGTCTGATGAGATGACACTTTTCAGTTTTCCTGTATTCCTAAATGTTCTTGAGTGACACACATGTGATTTAGTTTACAAAGTAGTGCTTTGTGTTTATGTTCTTTCGTTGGAAACTTGTTCCTGTTAGGAACTTGTTCCTGTTAGGAACAGGGTTAGGGTTAGGGTTAGGGTTAGGGTTAGGGTTAGGGTTAGGTTTAGGGTTAGGGTTAGGGTTATGGGCTTAGGGTTAGGGTTATGGTTATATCACTTTTCAGTTTTCCTGTTATAATAACTGAACAGGCGACGCCTATGTGAATTAGTTTACAAATACTGCTTTGGGTTTCTGTTCTTCTGTTGGAAACCTGTTTGTTGCTGTGCAGTGTGATATATCCCTTTTCAGTTTTCCTGTTATAATAATTGAGCCAGTGACACTTATGTGATTTAGTTTACAAACTTGTGTTTTGTGTTTCTGTTCTATATGGGAACTTGTTCCTGTGCTGTACAGTTCGATATGTCACTTTTCAGTTTTCCTGTTATAATAATTGAACGGGCGACACGTATGTGAATTACTTCACAAAGTTGTGCTTTGCATTTCTGTTCTTCTGATGGAAACTTGTTTCTGTGCCGTACAGTGCGAGATAACACTTTTTAGTTTTCCTGTATTCCTAATTGTGCAAGCGACACACATGTGATTCCGATTAAAAGTAGGGCTTTGCTTTTCTGTTCTTCACTTTGAAACTTGTTCCTGTGCTGTACAGTACGTTATATCACTTTTCAGTTTTCCTGTATTCCTAATTGAGCGAGTGGCACACATGTGATTTAGTTTACAATGTAGTGCTTTGCGTTTCTGTTCTTTTGTTGGAAACTTGTTCCCGTTAGGAACAAGTTAGGGTTAGGGTTAGGGTTAGGGTTAGGGTTAGGGGTTAGGGTTAGTGTTAGGGTTAGGGTTAGGGTTAGGGGTTAGGGTTAGGGTTAGGTTTAGGGTTAGGGGTTCAGGGTTAGGGTTTATGGTTAGGGTTATGTTTAGGGGGCTTAGGGTTACAGTTTAGGGTTATATCACTTTTCAGTTTTCCTGTTATAATAATTGAACAGGCGACACGAATGTGAATTAGTTTACAAAGTTGTGCTTTTCATTTCTGTTCTTTAGATGAAAACTTGTTTCTTTGCAGTACACCTGGATACATCGCTTTTTCAGTTTTCCTGTATTCCTAATTGAGCCAGTGACACACATGTGATTTTGTTTACAAAGTAGTTCTTTGCGTTTCTGTTCTTATTATGGAAACTTGTTTCTGAGCTGTATAAGTTGATATATCACTTTTCAGTTTTCCTGTTATAATAATTGCATGGGCAACACGTATGTGAAATAGTTTACAAAGTTGTGCTTTGTGTTTTGTTCTTTCGATGGAAACTTGTTTCTGTGCAATACAGTCTTGAGATAACACTTTTCCATTTTCCTGTAATCCTAACTGTGCGAGCAACACACCTGTGATTCCGTTTAAAAGTAGTGCTTTGCTTTTATGTTCTTTGGTTTAAAACTTGTTCCTGTGCTGTACAGTGCGTTATATCACTTTTCAGTTTTCCTGTATTCCTAATTTGAGTGAGTGGCACACATGTGATTTAGTTTACAAAGTAGTGCTTTGCGTTCATGTTCTTTCGTTGGAAACTTGTTAGAACAAGTTAGGGTTAGGGTTAGGGTTAGGTTTAGGTTTAGTGTTAGGGTTAGTGTAGGGTTAGGCATAGGGTTAGGGTTAGGTTTAGGGTTAGGGGTCAGGGTTAGGGTTATGGTTAGGGTTAGGCTTAAGGGCTTAGGGTAAGTTTAGGGTTATATCACTTTTCAGTTTTCCTGTTATAATAATTGAACAGGCGACACAAATGTGAATGAGATTACAAAGTTTTGCTTTGCGTTTTGGTTCTTTCGATGAAAACTTGTTTCTATGCCGTACATTTCGATATATCGCTTTTCAGTTTTCCTGTATTCCTAATTGATCGAGCGACACACATTTGATTTAGTTTACAAAGTAGTGCTTTGTGTTTCTGGGTGTTTCTTTCTGTGCAAACACTAATTTGCATTTCCCTAATGGCTAGTGAGGTTGAGCATTTCTTTTATGCTTCTCTGCCATTCGGTATTCCTCTACAGAGAATTCTGTGTTAAGCTCTGTTCCCCATTTTTTATGTGGGTTACTTGGTTTGCTGCTTTTCAGTTTCTTTAGTTCTTTATATATACTTGATATGAGTCCTCTGTCAGATAAAGGGTTGGTGAAGATTCTTTTCTCAATCTTTAGAAGATCACTTTGTTTTGATGACAGTGTCCTTTGTTTTGCAGAAGCTTTTCAGTTTCATGAGGTCCCATTTATTGATTGTTGCTCTTAGAGCCTGTGCTGTTGGAGTTCTGCTAAGCAAGAGAGAGGACGCTAACTAAAATGTCTAATCCCCATCCGGAAAGGCAAAGAGGATGGACATCAGAAGAAGAAGAAAACAGGAAACAACCTAGGAACCTACCACAGTTTTCTCTGTTAAGCCTCTGCCCTACAGACTATCAAAGCAGAAGCTAATTCAGATGGGCAACTGTTGGGCAGAGTGAATGGAATTTTATGTAAGAACTGGGAAAGAGCAAGAGCTGGAGAGGACAGGGTCTGCACAAGGAGAGCAACAGAACAAGAAAATTTGAACACAGGAACTTCCCAGAGACTCATACTCCAACCAAGGACTATTCATAGAGATAACCCAGAACCCCTGCACAGATGTAGCCCAGGGCAGTTCAGAGTCCAATTGGGTTACATAGTAATGAGAAGAGGGGCTGCCTCTGACATGAACTGACTGGCCTGCTCTTTAGTCACCTCCTCCCGAGGGGGAGCAACCTTACCAGGCCATAGTAGAGGACAATGCAGGCACTTTTGATGTGAACTGATGGAGTAAGATCAGAAAGGAGAGGAGAACCTCCCCTATCAGTGGACTTGGGGAGTGGCATGCATGCAGAGGGAGGAGGGAGGGTGGGATTGCGAGGGGGGAGGGAGGGGCTTATGGGGGGATGCAGAGTGAATAAAGTGTAATTGATGAAAAGTTTAAAAAAAAAGGGAAAAACTAATAATTTAAGAACCTTAAATGACTTTCAAAAGTGGAGGAAAACATGGAGTTAGTCAATTTACATGGAGCACGTCTGCGCCCCTGGGGCAATGGTCTCCTGAGCCTACTCAGACCTCGGACACCACCACTGCTAGTTCTAGAACCAATGCAGGATGTTCCAACGAGGGGTTAAGGCTTCTCATAATATTTCCTATAAGCCCACACATGTTTGTTTACATCACCCATTTTTATTCATTATTAGCCAGATAGAGCCAAGTAATTGTAGTAATGATACTTGCTTTTTTGCCCAATGCTGTAATGCTAGTAAATTTACTAGTTGGTTACTCACATGCCTCGCTGGGTGTCTGTGCCCGTTGATGCCCTCACGCTATGACTCTCTTCAGACAGAAAGGGATCTTGGAATTACAGCTGCCATTGTTACTGCCATCTCATTGGCAGCTGTTGGAGCTACCACCACGGCATTAGCCATGAGTCATACTGGGCAGACTGCTCAGACCCTGAATAACCTTTTAGCCAAGGTAGCTCATGCCTTAGATGTACAAAAAGGAATTAATGCTCAACTAAAAGGAGGTTTGATGGTGTTCAGTCAGAGGTTTGACCTTGTGCAGGAGCAAATTGATACCCTATGGCAAATCGCTCTACTTGGCTGTCAATGAAAGTATGCTGGACTTTGTGTCACTAACATACAACATGAGACTTTTCCCTGTGCTGCAAATCTGTCTAAACAATTGTCAAGCTATATTTTAGGTAATTGGACTGGAGAATTCGATACTACGATGGACCAGCTGAGAGTGGCCATTGTCATGGTAAATTCTACCAGAGTGGATGAAGGACTAGCCACAGGATTATCATCATGGATTGCTGCAGCCATGAATCATCTGAAGGAATGGGCAGGCATGGGAGCGTTAGCAGGCCTTCTGGTGTTGGTCACCTTGGTGTGCCTGTGGTATATATGCAAGATTAGAGTCTCAAAACAGCGTAATGCAGCCATGACCATTCAGGCCTTTACAGCCATTGAAGCAGGACAGTCTCTCCAAGCATGGTTAGCTACCATAAAAAGCCAAAATGTTACGCTCAGGATGTAAGGCTAAGCACTGCACTCAGGGTCAGCAGCCTTGGACCCAGAGAAGAGCATGTCTGATTACATGCGGGTTGATGCCCCAGGTCCCGCCTCTGAGAAAAAGGTATCGAACGGGTCTGATGCTCTTTGGGTGGATGACACCTAAATGAACATCGGTACAAAGTCCCAATTTATTTCTAATATCAGAGATCAGACCTCTACTCTTGCCTGATGCGTCCAAAAAGGGGGAACTGTAGAGAGCTGCGAAATACCGCACCTGAAAGATGAAGCTGGTTTCTGCCTTCCACCTTCCCGATGGTGATTGCTCTCTGTCACAAACAACTCCACATTTGGCTAAGGCTGAGGATCTGGCTTGCTTCCATGTATGTGGACCTATCTGAATTGCCCACGTGGCATGCTGAGGTTGGCTACCCAGAGGCAATTTAAAGTTGGCTGGCCTTCCCCAGGGTCAGATGATTGTTCAAGTTTCCTGAATAAACTGCATTGAAAAAAAAAGATAAAAGATAAAAAAAAAACAAATCCAGAAACACATCAAAAACATCAACCATCATGATCAACTAGGCTTCATCTGAGAAATTTAGGGATAATTCAATGTATAAAATTCAATAAATATAAACCATCCTATAACAGACTAAAATGCAAAACACACATTGTCATCTAAAATTTTCTATGTAGCATATTATGATCTTCTAATAAGTTTCAGAAGATTTTAAAAATATTTTACTTGGTAAGGTTAAAATATTGACATTATTCACTGTCAAATTTTAATAAATGTGAATTAAGTGAATGAATAGAAACACAACCAATCAGAAGCATAGCTTTCCATTTTTGGATGTTGATATCAAACACATAGATAATACTACTATGCTCTGACCCTCTTACAGTGAGCCATGGATACTCCAATACTATAATTTCATACTTGGAGTTGTTACACAGGATGGTAAAGTTATATCCAACTTAGTTTCAGAATTTAATATTTGAGTACTTTAGATCACTGCCCAGTGTACTCATAATTACATGGCATTGTGACAATATATATATATATATATATCATGCAAACATGTGTATCTATATTTCAGTAAATATATATGAAGTAAATGAAGTAAAATAATATTATTAGTGGAATATGAAAATATGTATTTCACCTACTCAGATTTTCATGATGATCTGCATGTATTAATAAATATTAACATGACAGAGTTAGGCTTTGAGAAAATTGTAGTGACAGCATATAAAATATGTACGATAATGAGATAAGAATGCTAGAGGCAGGCTTCGGGAAAATTGTTTTCAATCTGACTTGTAAATTGGATTCATTTAAGGGATAAATTAGAGAATGAAATGTTAAAATGAGAACACTTCTCAAAAGTATTGAATGGTTGTAGCCAGTGACTGCATAAGGTAGATTAAGTTTTAAAAATATGAAACATTAAAAAATATGAGTTATTTCCCTCAGAATGATCTTTTCTAGATCCCACCATTTGCCTGCAAATTTGATGATTT